>ML290003.1:2089-26235 GCA_005239495.1 Nicotiana undulata | reverse complement strand
AAAAATTTAGTGATTAAATCCTCCCTTGTGAATTAAGCTTGTATCTTTTACTATAATACAGGTAGGAAGTCATGCTTGTTAAAAGACTTATGTGTAAAATAGGAGTAGTAATAATAATATTATTTAATAAATAAACTAATTAACCATTCATGCGCCATTTGCTAAATTTGTGCTAAATTATGGAACCTTAACTTACAAGGTAGGTGCCCGCCCTGGGTGGCGTTAGATGGGGCACGTTATTTTGGGTAATTATGAGGTCTTCAGGCATCGTATCCCGATACCAACATTTTGAAAGTATAGGAGGAACAATTACGGGCTTTGTTGGGTAAAGACTTCGTTATGGCCTAGTGTTTCTCCTTGGGGTGCTCCAGAGTTGTTTGTTAAGAAGTAAGATGGCTCAAGGAAGATGTGTATTAACTACTGGCAATTGAATAAGGTTACTATCAAGAACAAGTATCCTTTGCCGAGGATTGATGATTTATTTGATCAGCTTCAAGGTATACTGTGTTCTCTAAAATAGACATGAGGTCGGGTTATCATCAGCTGAGGATTAGGGCTTCAGATGTGCCTAAGACAGCTTTTCGCCCTCGTTATGGGCATTATGAGTTCTTTGTCATGTCGTTCGGGTTGACTAATGCCCCCGCTGCTTTCATGGAGTTGATGAATCGGTTATTCAGGCCTTATTTGGACTCATTTGTGATCGTGTTTATACATGATATTTTGGTATACTCTCGCAGCCGAGAGGAGCATGAGCAGCACCTTAGAGTCGTCCTCTAGACTCTAAGAGATTGGCAGTTGTATGCCAAATTTTATAAGTATGAGTTCTGGCTGAGTTCAGTGGTATTTCTGGGTCACGTGGTATCGACAGAGGGTATTCAGGTGGATCCGAAGAAAGTTTCAGCAGTCAGAGATTGGCCTAACCCCACTTCAGCCACAGAGATTTGGAGTTTCTTGGGCCTAGCAGGCTATTACCGCCGGTTCATGGAGGGGTTTTCGTCTATAACAGCCCCTATGACCAAGTTGACGTAGAAGAGTGCTCGGTTCAGATGGTCGGAGGAGTGTGAGGCTAGCTTTCAGAAGCTCAAGACAGCATTGACCATAGCACCGGTGTTGGTACTGCCCACAGGTTCAGGTTCTTATACCATGTATTGTGATGCTTAGCGGGTAGGACTTGGTGCGGTATTGATGTAGGAGGGCAGGGTTATAGCCTACGCATCTCGCCAGTTGAAAATTCATGAGAAGAACTATCCAGTCCATGATTTGGAGCTTGCAGCTATTGTTCACGCCTTGATGAATTGGAGGCACTATTTGTATGGGGTGCCGTGTGAGGTATTCACTGATCACAAGAGTTTGCAATACTTGTTTAAGCAAATGGAGTTGAATATGAGGCAGATGAGGTGGTTAGAGTTGCTGAAGGATTATGATATTACTATTCTCTATCATCCGGGAAAGGCCAATGTGGTGACCGATGCTTTGAGCCGTAAGTCGGTCAGTATGGGTAGCTTGGCCTATTTATCAGTGGGAGAGCGACCTTTGGCTTTGGATGTTCAGGTGTTAGCCAATCGATTTGTCATATTGGAGGTTTCTGAGAGTGGCAGTGTGTTGGCCCATACCGTCACTCGTTCTTCATTGTATGATCGTATTCACGCCAGGCAGTATGATGATCGTCGCTTGTGTGCTCTTAGAGATGCGGTTCGACACGGACGTGCCAAGCAAGTCACAGTTGATGCTGAGGGGGTTTTGAGATTGCAGGGTCGTATATGCGTTCCTGATGTGGATGGCATTCGTGAGTTGATATTGTAGGAGGACAATAGTTCCCGGTATTCCATTCATCCGGGGGCTGCGAAGATGTACCAGGACTTGCGGCAGCATTATTGGTGGCGTAGAATGAAGAAGGATATTGTGGCTTATGTGGATCGGTGCTTGAAGTGTCAGCGGGTTAAATATGAGCACCAGAGACCCGGTGGTTTGATGCAGCAGATTCAGCTTCCCGAGTGGAAGTGGGAGCGTATCACGATGGATTTTGTAGTTGGACTCCCACGGACTCCGAGGATGGTTGATGCAGTATGGGTTGTGGTAGATAGGCTGACCAAATCAGCACATTTCATTCCGGTGGCGGTTTCATCTTCAGCAGAGAAGTTGGCTCAGATCTATATTAGAGAGATTGTCAGATTGCACGGTGTGCCCTTATCTATCATATCAGACCGAGGTACTCAGTTTACCTCCTATTTCTATAGAGTGTTTCAGAGAGAGTTGGGCACTCACATAGAGTTGTGCACAACATTTCATCCTCAGACAGACGGACAGTCCAAGCGCACCATTCAGATTTTGGAGGATATGTTGCGGGCATATGTTATTGATTTTGGTGGTTCATGGGACCAGTTCTTGCCGTTACCAGATTTTGCCTACAACAACAATTACCAGTCGAGCATTCAGATGGCTCCGTATGAGGCGTTGTATGGTAGCGATGTTNTGTCGCCTATGAAGGGCGTGATGAGATTCAGAAAGAGGGGCAAGTTGAGCCCTAGGTACATTGGTCCATTTGAGATTTTAGATAAGGTAGGAGAGGTGGCCTACTGTCTTGCCTTGCAACCGCATTTATCCGCAGTGTTTCGCGTATCCATGCTCCGGAAGTATATTGCAGATCCATCTCATGTTCTTGATTTCAGCGGTGTCCAATTGGACAAGGATCTAACTTATGAGGAGGAGCGAGTAGCCATATTAGATAGGCAGGTTCGCCAGTTGAGGTCGAAGAGTTATCCTTCGTTTCGTGTTCAGTGGAGGGGTCATCCTGCCGAGGCAGCTACTTGGCAGTCCGAGTCCGACATGAGGAGTCGTTACCCCCATCATTTCTCAGACTCAGGTACTTTACTATATCCGTTCGAGGACGAACGTTTGTTTTAGAGGTGGAGATTGTGATGACCAAAAAGGTCATCCTAAGTAATTCCAGCTAAATATGTGTTCCGAGTCCTCGAAAGCCTCCGTTAATCTCACCTCAATATGCGTGCGCAGCCCGGGCAGGTAGCTGGGAAACTTCCATGTGAAAATTTGATAAAAATGGGATTTTTGAGTTGAATAATTGAATAAAGTTGACTTTGGTCAACATTTTTGGTAAACAGATTCGGACCCGTGATGTGACGGTCCCGGAGGGTCCGTAGGAAAATATGGGACTTGGGCGTATGCCCAAAATCGAATTCCGAGGTCCCAAGCCCCAGAAATGAATTTTTAAAGAAAATTGTTTTCTAAAAATAATAAAGGCTTTTGAAAATGAATAATTATGTGAAAACCGTGTTACCGGGACCGTATTGCGGTTCCAGAGCCCGGAACAGGTTTATTATATGTTATTTGTCCTATTTGTGGAATTTGGTGTACAACGGGCTAGAATTTATTGGTTTCGGATCCAAATGAGGAAAAATGGAGTTAATGAACTTTTGGGGTTTCTAAAGAATTTGAAATTTTGGCTTAAGAGGTGATTTTATGTTCCCGAGGTTCGAATGAAATTCCGAGATGGGGAATAGTTCTGTTGTGTCATTTATAACTTATCTGCAAAATTTGAAGTCATTCCGAGTGGTTTAGGCCGGTTCGGCGCGTTGGAGTGAATTCTACAATTTCAAAGTTCTTAAGTTTGATTAATTTGATTTTGGGGTTTGATTCAATGTTTTTGATGATAATCTTATGATTTAAAAGCTTGAATGAGTCCGTAGGATGTTTTGGGAGTTGTGTGTGTTGTTGGTGTTGAGCCCCGAGGGCTCGGGTGAGTTTCGGGTAGCTAACGGGGTGAGAAAACTTAGGAAAAATCTGGTTTTTATTAGTTTTCTGGTGTCAGGCCTTTTCTTCAGTGCGATCGCATATACAACCCCGCAATCGCACAGCATTAGATTGGTAGGGGTCCCAGGTTCTCTATGTGATCGCAATGTCAGCCCAGCGATCGCATAGGGTTTTAGTCGAGTCAGGGGTCTGATGTGATTTATTCAGTGCGGTCGCGTGGGGGGGTGCTGCGATCGTACAGGGTGGGGGGCCTTAGGTTCTGCGATCGCGTAGAGTATCATCCGGTCCTCTTCTGCGATCGCAATTTTTCATCTGCGATCGCAGAACACAACTTGTTCAGTGATTTTTTTTATATACCAAAACAGACCCATTACGGATCACTTCCATCTTTCACTCCCCCCTTCTTCCTCAAACCCACCCATAGGCGAAAACCAAGCTCCCAACCTCCATAACTCCATAGGTAAGTGCTCTTGATCTCGTTTTCTCTTAATTTATTCAATTAATCACTAAATTCTATGCCTAAAAACATGAAAATTAAAGTAGGAATTAAGGATTTTAGGTAGAGTTGGATTTTTAGAATTTTGAGTAATTCAACCTCAATTTGGGGTCGAATCTTAAAACAAATCATATATTCTAACTCGTAGGGTTATGGGTGATCGGGTTTTTGTCCGAGCCTCGTGTTTGGGCCAAGCGGGCCCGGGGTCAAATTTCGGAATGTTAGGAAGAATGTTTTGGAATAAATAATTAGGCTATGGGTTTGATTTATTGAGCCATTATTGATATACTTGGGTTGATTTTGTTTAGATAATACCATTCCGAAGTCGGATTCCAAAGGAAAGGCTGTGATCGAGGCTTGACTTGCAATTTTTGGAGCCGAGGTAAGGGTTTGGCTTAACCTCAGCTTCAGGGATTAGGTATAGAGTCTTATTTTCTATGTGCAACTCATGTCCAACGTATAGACATGGTGACGAGTGCCTATGCGTTGCGGTCAAGTATGCCCGTGAGTCAATTGTGATGAAATTTGCTATGTTCTTAATATTCCCTGCACTACGAGTAAATTATGAATTAAAATTTGGTACTTGATGTTGTTTCATGACGTGGAGAGTTATTGAGTTATTCGTTCCAGTTGAGGCTTACACTGTTGAAATTGTATTACTGATGCGAGGTTGGTTATAGCTGAGACCCTTGTCGGGCATTTGTTGATGTTGTAAATGATGATTTCTCCTCGCTGGAACAATAGAATTGTGTTGAATATTTTCATGCACTTGAGACTTCGTGTTGTTGACTTTTATATTACTGTTGCCTTGCGTTTTATTATTCGTCGCACGAGGGGACATTCCGTGCCGAGTGATTGTGAGGTTATGCACGAGGGGACATTCTGTGCCGAGTGTTATTATATATGCACAAGGAGACATTCCGTGCCGAGTGACTGTGAGGTTATGAATGAGGGGACATTCTGTGCTGAGTGTTATTATATATGCACGAGGGGACATTCCGTGCCGAGTGACTGTGAGGTTATGCACGATGGGACATGTCGTGCCTTTCCTGTTCATTATATGTTTGAGACGCTATATTTCTGCCTTGTCGTTACGTTTCATTTATTACCTTGTGCTGCTGTGATAGCATATTGTTACCCTATCTCCCCAGCATGTTCTCCCGGTATCTGTCTTACTTGCTTATTGTTGTTGCCATTTTTCCTGCTACTATATAACATTGCACAGGTACATATGTTGTGTTGGTCCTAGCCTCGTCACTACTTCGCCAAGGTTAGGCTCGACACTTACTCAGTACATGGGGTCGGTTGTACTGATGCTACACCTGCACTTCTTTATGTTGTGCAGACTACGCAGCCGAACCCGGAGATCACTGACGATCAGGGCATCTCATTCAGTCACACAGGAGACTCGAGGTAGACCCGCAGACGTTCGTGGTCCTTGATGTCACCTTCTACTTTCCACTTTCATCTCTTTCTTACTTTGTATTTTAAAGATAGTCTTATGTACTTATTTAAGACCTTTTGTTTGTAGTAATCTCTTAGATAGTCCGTGAGTATGTGACACCAGTTCTGGGATTTCGTTTATGGGTTTTATTTCGAAAAGTGCTATGGTGTATCTTGGGTTATTTTGTTAAAAAAATCTTATATGGTGGGCCATCGAAGCCTTGGTTATCTTGCTCACATTTGTTGTTAGTAAGTTTTATTTAGTTCAAATGTTGGCTTGTCTAGCGGGTTCAACGTTAGACGCAGTCATGGCCCGAAGGTGGGAATTTTGGGTCGTGACAGGAGGGGGAATTCAGACCCCTACCGCTCAGGCCACCGGACAGGCAGCAGCACATCACACTCCGGGTACACCGCCCGTGGGTGGAGTTCAACCTATTGTAGCACAGCCAGATCCCAGGCCAGTTGCAGAGGGCGGCCAGCAGAAAATGCTAGATAGATGGACCCGGCTTGGCCCTCCAGTCCTTGGGGGTGAGCGGGGCGAGGAGGCCCAGGATTTCATTGACAGGTGCAGGGACAGACTGCACAATATGAGGATATTGGAGTCGCACGGGGTAGACTTCACTACATTTCAGGTTGAGGGTCGAGCTCGCCGGTGGTGGCAGTCATATGTTCTTAGCAGGCCAGCGGATTCTTCTCCTGCCACGTTGAGTCAGTTTACTCAGTTATTTCTGGATAGATACCGTCCACCGTCTGAGAGGGAGGAGCTTCGGGGTCAGTTTGAGCGGTTAGAGCAGGGGCAGATGTCTGTGACGGATTATGTGGTGAGGTTTTCAGAGTTATCCCGCCATGCTCTCATGATATTTCCCACTAATGCCGAGAGGGTGCGGCGGTTCGTGGCAGGATTACATCCAGGTATCAGTACCTCTATGGTCAGTGAGGTAGAGATGGGTACCCCGTACAAGCTTGTAGTCGAGATAGCTCGACGGATTGAGGGTTACCGACTGAGGAGCAGGGAGCAGGGTCTACAAGGTCAGTAGGACAAGAGGGCCAGATTCTCGGGTGACTTCCGGGGTGCTCAAGCTAGATGGGGCGGTCAGTTCGGAGGCGGTTAGTTCAGTAGGCCTTCATATACAGCACCTCCACTACCTCACAGGGGTGTTCCAGCGAGGCCTTAACTCAGCGCCATGCTAGAGTGCTCCTACCGTCCTCCAGCCATCCACAGTTCATCCAGTGGTTACTCCAGCCGTCAGAGATCCTCCAGTTCCTATTTCTGTGTTGTGTCTGATGATTCTTATCGCACTCCGGCCATTCGGGACTCTTACTCCACAGGACAGCAGGATATGTCACATTTGAGATATTACGTGTGCGGGGACTTAGGCCACGTGAGGAGGGATTTCCCCCACTATCGGGGCAAGGCCCTGCAGCAGAGTCACCAGCCTATGCTTTAAGCACCAGCAGTTCGACCACCTAGGGGTGAGGGTCAGGTTGGCAGGGGCCGTCCTAGAGGGGGAGGCCAGTCAGGAGGGGGTCAGTCAGCTCCAGCTCGTTCTGGGGGAGCTCAGTCTTCCGGTGCTACATCCAGATTCTATGCTATTCCGGCCAGATCAAACACAGTGGCCTTAGACGCCGTGATTAGAGGTATTATTTCAGTCTGTGGTAAGGAGGCTTCTGTGTTATTTGATCCAGGGTCTACATACCTATATGTTTCCGCATTATTTTCTCATTTTCTGGATATTCCTCGTGAGTCCTTGGGTTCTCCTTTGTTTGTGTCCACTCCTGTGGGCGATTTTGTGGTAGTAGACTGGGTCTACCAATATTTTGTGATTACCTTATGTGGGCTTGAGACCAGAGCCGGCCTGTTATTGCTCGATATGGTTGATTTTGAGGTTATTTTGGGCATGGATTTTCTATCTCCTTATCATGCTGTGTTGGATTTCCATGTCAAAATAGTTACATTAGCCATTTCTGAGTTGCCGAGGTTAGAATGGAAGGGTTCTTTAGTTAGTGCATTCAGTCGGGTCATTTCCTATATGAAGGCTCAGCACATGGTCGAGAAGGGTTGCTTAGCTTACCTTGCTTTTGTGCGGGACACCACCGTCGAGTCTCCTACCATTGATTCAGTCCCTGTTGTTCGGGAGTTTCAAGATGTGTTCCCTTCAGATCTTCCAGGCATGCCTCCAGGTCGAGATATAGACTTCTGTATTGATTTGGCTCCAGATACTCAGCCTATTTCCATTCCCCCTTATCGTATGGCTTCTATGGAGCTAAAGTAGTTGAAGGAGAATCTTGAGGAGTTGTTGGACAAGGGGTTCATCAGGCCGAGTGTGTCACCGTGGGGTGCTCCGGTGTTATTTGTAAAGAAGAAGGATGGTTCTATGCGGATGTGCATTGACTATCGTCAAATGAATAAGGTGACCATCAAGAACAAGTATCCTCTGCTGCGTATCGGCGATTTGTTTGACCACTTGAAGGGTGCTCGGGTGTTTTCTAAGATTGATCTGAGATCGGGTTATCACCAGTTGAAGATTCGGGCTTCTGATATTCCGAAAACTGCATTTCGCACCAGATATGGCCATTATGAGTTTCTAGTGATGTCCTTCGGCTTGACTAAAGCCCCAGCAGCATTTATGGACTTGATGAATAATGTGTTCAGGCTGTTTATCGACTCCTTCGTTATTGTTTTCATTGATGATATATTGATTTACTCACAGTGCCTTGGTGAGCACGAGCAGCATTTGAGAGTTGTGCTTCAAGCCTTGCGAGAGCAGAAGCTATATGCTAAGTTCTCCAGGTGCTAGTTTTGGTTGGTGTCGGTGGCATTTCTAGGGCAAGTGGTATCCGGAGAGGGTATGAAGGTTGATCCGCAGAATATTGAGGCAGTTCAGAGTTGGCCGTGTCCTACTTCAGCTTCAGAGATCGGGAGTTTTCTGGGTCTAGTAGGCTATTATCGACGATTTGTGGAGGGATTCTCTTCTATTGCAGCTCCATTGTCTAAACTGACTCGGAAGAACGCCCCGTTCTGATGGTCCGACGAGTGTGAGGCGAGCTTTCAGAATCTCAAGTCAGTATTGACCTCAGCACCAGTTCTATCATTGCCTTCTGAGTCTGGGATGTATACTGTATATTGTGACGCTTCACGCGTCGGGTTGGGGTGTGTCTTGATGCAGGGTTGCAGGGTTATTGCTTATGCTTCGCGCCAGCTGAATGTTCATGAAAAGAATTATCCTGTGCACGACATAGAGTTGGCGGCGATTGTTCATGCTTTGAAGATTTGGCGGCACTATTTGTATAGTGTGTCATGTGAGGTCTACACTGACCACCGCAGTTTGCAGCATTTATTTAAGCAGAGCGACCTTAATGTGAGGCAGCGGAGATGGCTTGAAATGTTAAAAGACTATGATCTCACTATTCTATTTCTCCCGAGCAAGGCGAATATAGTAGCAGATGCTTTGAGCAGGAGGGCAGCGAGTATGGGTAGCTTTGCCTAAATTGCAGCTTAGGAGAGACCTTTAGCCTTGGACATTCAGTCCTTGGCCAATCGCCTTGTGAGATTGGACCTTTCGGAGCCTCGTCGAGTTTTTGCTCAAGTAGTTGCTCAGTCTTCATTGTTGGGGGAGATTAAGGCTCGACAATTTGATGATCCATGTCTTGCAGAGCTTCGGGATACAGTGGTCCAGGGTAGGGCCAAGGAGGTTACCTTGGGCGAGGATGGTGTTCTGAGACTCCAAGGTCGATTGTGTGTTCCTGATATTGATGGCCTGAGGGAGAGGATTCTAGCAGAGGCGCACAATTCTCGGTATTCTGTTCATCCGGGAGCGACGAATATGTATCGTGATTTGAAGCAGCATTACTGGTGGAGGCGGATGAAGAAGGATATAGTGCAGTATGTGGCTAGGTGTCTCAATTGTCAACAGGTCAAGTACGAGCACCAGAGGCCAAGAGGCTTGTTTCAGCAGATGCCCATTCCGAGTGGAAATGGGAGCGCATCACTATGGACTTCGTGGTTGGGTTGCCTCGGACATTGCATAAGGTTGACGCGGTTTGGGTCATTGTGGATAGATTGACCAAATAGGCGCATTTCATTCCTGTGGCTACTACTTACACTACAGAGAGGCTGGCTCAGATTTACATTCGAGAGATAGTCTGGTTGCACGGTGTGCCGGTGTCTATCATATCAGATCGAGGTCCTCAGTTCACTTCGCACTTCTGGAGAGCTTCGCACCGTGAGATGGGCACTCAGATAGACCTCAGTTCAGCATTTCACCCTCAGACTGATGGCCAGTCAGAGCGTACAGTTCAGATTTTGGAGGATATGCTCAGGGCTTGTGTGATTTATTTTGGCGGTCAGTGGGACCAATTCTTTCCTTTGGCGGAGTTTGCATACAATAACAGCTATCAGTACATCATCGAGATGGCTCCATTCGAGGCTTTATATGGTCGGCGATGTCGTTCTCCTATCAGATGGTTTGATCCTGGCGAGGCCAAGTTATATGGCACAGATATAGTGAGAGATGCTCTGGATAGGGTGAAGATAATTGAGGAGATACTCCGCACAGCTCAGTCTAGACAGAAGAGTTACGCAGATCCGCGGGCGCGTGATGTAGCATTTATGGAGGGAGATAAGGTTATGTTGAAGGTTTCGCCGATGAAGGTTATCATGACATTCAGGAGGAAGGGCAAGCTGAGCCCAAGGTTTATAGGTCCATTCGAGATGTTGAGGCAAGTCGGAGAGGTCGCTTATGAGCTTGCTTTACCTCCAGCCTTATCAGGAGTTCATCCGGTTTTCCACGTATCCATGCTTCAGAGGTATCACACCGACTTCTCTCACGTAATTGATTACAACACGATTCAGTTAGATGAGAAGTTAGACTACGAGGAGGAGCCAGTTGCTATTGTTGACAGGCATGACCGCCAATTGAGGTCCAAGACAGTTTCTACAGTTAAGGTCCAGTGGAGGGGTCAACCAGTTAAGGAGGCAACTTCGGAGTCCGAGGAGGACATGCGGAGCAGATATCCACAGCTATTCAGCACTACATGTACGATTCTAGACCCGTTCGAGGACGAACGTTTGTTTAATAGGGGGAGAATGTAACGACCTGATCGGTCGTTTTGTGTATTAAGATCTCGTTCCCTTCAATGAAACCTTTCATAGCGGCTATTTGTGCTTTATTACTTGCGGGGACGGGTGGTTCGGGATTCGGGAATGGTTTGAGTGATTTAGGAACACCTGGTTCTTTAGGGTTGGCATATTTGGCCAAGTTTGACTTCGGTCAACATTTTGAGCAAATGACCTCGGAATCGAGTTCTCACAGCTCCAGTAGCTCCATCTGATGATTTCAGACTTAGGCGTATGTTCGGCTCGGGTTTTCGATGACCCAGGAGCATTTCGGCGCCCAAAATGCAAAATCGGGATTTCTTTATGTTTGAAATTTGGATTGGAACGTGATTTTATACTATCGAGGTCCAAACGGAATTCCGGGACCGGGAATAGTTCCGTATGGTCATTTATGACTTGTCTAAAAATTTTAAGTCAGTCCGAGTTTTATAGGTCGGTTCGGCGCATCGTTTTTGAAAGTCTTAAGTTATGAATTCAGGGGTTTTGGGATGTGATTTTGAGTTTTAGCGTTGTTTTGAGTGTTCCGTGGGCTCGATCAAGTCCGTATAATGATTTGGGACTTGTTGGTATATTTGGACGGGGGCTCGGGTGGGCCCAAGTGCCTCCCAGACCGCATACGAGGCCAACAAACCAGCTAAAAACACTGCTGGTGCAGCTGTAGCTGGTGTGACCGCAGGTGCGGGACCGCTCCTGCGGTCCCAGCCTCGGAAGTGCCCAACTTCCGCAGGTGCGAACCATTTTCCGCAGGAGCGGGACCGTAGGTGCGAACCCAACTCCCCCGGCCATTTTCCTCAGGTGCGGCCATTTCCTCGCAGGTGCGGGACAACAGATGCGGTCCCAGGGTCGCAGCTGCGGAAACCCCTATAGGCAGCCAGTATTTAAATGTCTAAACTCAGGTTTTCTTCATTCACACTCATTCCAACCTCCATTGAAGGGTTCTAAGAGCTTGAGAAAACCATTCCTCGACCCACTTCCAGTAGAGGTAAGTAATTTCACTCTATTTTACTAGCTTAATTCATGAATTGTCAAGGGAATTAACTACTAAATCTTAGAAAATAAAATCTAGGTTTTGAGTAGTAAATGGGATTTTTTGGAGTTTGGTGAACTATCCAATTCTTGTTATGAATTCAAGTATAAATCACATAATTTTGATCCTTAGGCTTAGGGTAAGTGATTCCTTGGAGAATTCTCAAAATCCGAACGTGTGGGCCCGGGATCGAAATTACAAAATCCATCAAGAATGCCTAATTTTGGGTTTATTGGTTAATTCTTCTTCTTTGAACTTAAATTGATTAAATTACGCTATATTTGGCTAGTTGTGAGCCGTCGAGGGTAGATTTCGGAGATTCGGGCGCATCCTTGATGCGAGGGGTGATTTCGTCACGAGGTGAGTCTCCTTTCCAACCTCGTAAGGGGGAAATGTCCAATAGGTTCCTTATTTGTTATGTATACATGTTGTGGGGGCCGTGTACATACCAAGTGACTAGAGTCTGTACGTGGCGACTATATTGCTATGTCGGGTAGCTTTAAGACTCACGAGCATGCCTCTATGTGCCTTATTTGTACCTTGTATGTACTGTAAGTTGTGATTGTTGTTGAGATGACATGGAAAGGTGAAATATTATGATTTCAATCCCAGTTGGCTACAGTGGTATTGACACGGTCCTGTTGGGATCACAGTTTAGTCGGTACACATATAAACCTATATATGAATATGCATTTGTTATCAAGTCAGCACACGAGTCGCAAGTATGATTCGCGATCGTGGGTAGCTTATCATTATCGAGTCAGTACACGAGTCACAGGCATGATGCGCGATCGTGGGTAGCTTATCATTATCGAGTCAGCACACGAGTCGCAGACTAGATGCGCGATCGTGGGTCAGCTTATTACTAATGAGTCATCACGCGAGTCGCAGGTATGTTTCACGATCGTGGGTTAGCTTATGACCTCAGTCCTTATGACCACTCTTATGACTACGGCCGGTTGTCTTGTTCTGGTATTGTTTTATCACTTGAGTCTGAGTCACTTATAGTAGGATTGACAGGTATTGTGTAAACGGAGGATTTGGCACTTGCAGTTCATTTTCAATTGTTACCTGGATTACATTATTTGCCTATGTACTTGTTGATTTCTCCTTCACATGCCTACTTCTTTAGCCATATCTCTTTTTATATTATATTGTTGGACCTTAGTGAGTATCTAGTCGACCTTTCGTCACTACTCCTTCGAGGTTAGACGGGATACTCACTGGGTACATATTTATTTATGTACTCATGCTGCACTTCCTTTTCTTCTATACTTGACTATACAGGTCCGGAGGTCGGTACTCCTGATTATCAGGTCGGTGCTAGGTACTGACCTGCGCTTATTAGACTTCACGGTGAGCTGCTCTTCCTGGCGGTCCTTGGCAGCACCCTAAAGTTTCCTTTTGTCATTTTCCCGCCTTTATTCATACTGTGGACTTGTATATATATTATCCTTGTATACTCAGATAGTTGCCCGTGACGCTCGTGACACTAGTTCCTGGCACACACGTAGTGCATATTTTGGGTTTTGTGCGGTATATTCATACATATGCTTTATTTTGGCCATGTATTGTTATGATTTTATTTTCATATCAAGCTATCATCACGTTCAATTGTCTTAAACTGCTAAATATTGACTTGTCTAATCAAATGGGAAGGGTAACACCTAGTGTAATTCATATTGGCTTGCCTAAACCCGTTGTTGGGCGACATCGCGACCTAAATTAGGATTTGGGTTGTGACACCCGCATGTGCATGTAGGCAAGTCAACGGTCCCCCTTCTTAGGATCCTTGATCAGCGAGAGTTGGCGTGCTCCACTTGATACGAAGCTGTTTTTGGTTTTGATACGATATGCTTGTATATAGATATATGGTTATGACTTGGCTCAGTCCCGTTATTGTACATTTATATTTCTATTAAAAGTATGCATACAGTTATGTATAGTTGGATAGTAAGTAGCCTTGCTGGCTCGGCCCACTGTATTTCCTCATGTATATATACATGTCTTTTCGACAGGTTTCCCTCGCATATGTTATTCATGTTTATATCTTAAACGCATGCTTAAGGGTGTTATATAGGTAGGACTCGGGCACCCATTGCGGCCCATAGGTTTGGGTCGTGGAAAAAGTGGTATCAGAGCAGTTTTGTCCTAGGATGATCTACAGACCGTGTCTAGTAGAGTCTTGTTTATGGGTGTGTTGTGCACCACATTTATAATTAGGAGGATACATGACATATTGGATGTTATCCTCTCTTTTTATCTTAGATCGTGCGATATAAGAATTCATGTTCCTAAATATATGTTACGTGTTTAGTGATGCCTTCGAAGACTAAAACCGCCCAGAAGGGAAAGTCTGTGGCTGGTGGGATTTCTAGTCGAGTGCCACAAGTTACCAGGGCTCGGGGAGAGTCTCATAGTGAGATTCTATCTCAGACTTCACATACCCGCCCTCTCCAGAAGAGCTCCAAGGGGTATCAACTCCAACGCCCGCCCCTGTACGTTAAGTCCCTCATCTAGATGCAACAGATCAGGAGATGAGAGATGTTATTCAGCTATTAACTCGATTAGTATCCGCATAGGTTCGGCGCCAAGAAGTAGGTATTGGTCATGAAGATAGGTCCACCGGTATGAGGGTTCGTGGTTTCGTAGAGATAGACCCTCCGGTATTCATTGGGGCAGATCCAAACGAGGACCCTCAGGTATTTATTAAAAGAATATAGATGACGTTGAGGGTAATGAAGGCCACTGCGACTGAGTCTGTTGAGCTAGATTCCAATAGACTCCGAGATGTTGAGTTAAGTGGTACGAGTCTTTGTAATTGTCCATAGGTGATGATACCCCTTTAGCGGTATGGCAGGAGTTTACAGAAGCCTTTCTTCATCATTATATGCCATTAGATCTTAGACGGGCCAGAGTTGATAGGTTTTTGACCCTTCGGCAGGGTAACATGAGTGTTCGGGACTACAGTCTTTATTTTGATTCATTGGCTAGGTATTCTCCCACTATTGTATGTAAGATGGAGGATCGGGTTCTCCCGTTCGTTATAGGGTTAGAGTCGTACTTGCTTATCGATTGTATGTCAGTCTCACTTTAACCAGACATGGATATTTCTCATATTCAGGCATACGCTCAGGGTATAAAGGAGCGTAAGCAAAAGTAGAGGATGGACCATGATATGATAGGGCCCAGAATAAGAGAGAGAGGTCTTCAGGTCTTTCTGGTGAGTTTCGAGGTGGCCAGAGACAACAATACCCGAGGTATCCAGCCTAGCCATCGGCTAGCGTGCCCCCTCAGTTTGGCGGTAAGGGATTTGATCGTTCCACATATTTTGGGTTTTATCAGAATTTCAAGGCCTCGGGTTCTCAGTATAGGGGTGAGTCAAGTCAGATGAGGCCGCCCTTGCCACGACGTGCTCAGTGTTGTAAGCATTATGTCGTGCAGTGCCGTATGGGGTTGGGTGTTTGTTATACTTGTAGTTATTTGATCCACGTTAAGAGGGATTGTCCGACGAGAGGTGATGCAAGCATAACTCAGCCAACGGGATCTGTAGCTGGTTCGTCATAATCAGTACACCACCTGGGCAAGTTCACAAGCACCAATCAGTCGTGGTAGAGGCAGAGGCAGAACATCTAGCTCGAGCGGCCCTCAGAATCGCATTTATGCATTGGCAGAACGACAGGATCAAGATTCATCGCCTTATGATGTATATTCACTAATTGACACAGGTTCCACCTTATCATATGTTACTCTGTTGGTTGCTAGTAAGTTTGGAATATAACCTAAATCGGTTAAACCTTTCCAGGTATCTACACATGTTGGAGACTCGGTAGTAGCTAAGCGAGTATATAAGGGTTGTATAATAGTGGTTCAAAGTCGATCTGCCGAAGCGTACCTAATCGAGTTAGATATGGTAGAATTTGATGTTATAATGGGTATGGATTGGTTGGCTTCTTGTCATGCCAACATTGATTGTAGATCAAAGATAGTCCGATTTCAATTTCCAGAGGAGCCCCTTTTGGAGTGGAAAGGTAATACGGCGTCTCCGAGAGGTAGATTTATTTCCTATCTCAAGGCAAGAAAGATGATCAGAAAGGGCTGTATTTATCACTTAGTTCGGGTTCAGGATGTGGAAGTAGAGTCACCAACCATTCAGTCCATCCCTGTGGTTAATGAGTTTCCCGATGTCTTTCCTGATGAACTTCCGGGTCTTCCGCCAGAGAGAGAAATTAGTTTGCTATTGACCTACTACTAGATACTCATCCAATATCTATTCGTCCCTATGGAATGGCCCGCACAGAACTGAAAGAGTTGAAGGAACAACTAATGGAGTTTCTTGTAAAAGGCTTTATCAGACCTAGTACATCACCGTGGGGAGCACCTGTGTTATTTGCGAGGAAGAAAGATGGTTCCTTACGGATTTGTGTTGATACCCAATTTTCCCTATACTATTTTAAAAATGCATATCTATCTTAAAAATAGTACATGAGCATCTATTAATTTGTTTCCATAATTTTTGCACTTTTCTAAGGATTTTTATGAATTTATCGCAATATTTTTATTATATAAATAATTACTGATTGAATCACAAATGGCTTTATAACAATTTTATGGCTTAATTTTACTATTTATATTTATACCAACCCTTAATTATTTCATAAATAGCCACATTTATATTTTTGGGTAATAATTGTAATAACTTTGCAATAATAGCCCATGTATGCATTATTACATTATTTCACCAGAAAATATCCTTTTATATTTTTAGAATATTATTTAAATCATTTTTATGCATGAAAATCATTTTTTATAATTCATTAATTATTTTTACAAATTATTTTATTTATTAATTGGGTATTTAACAAATATCCCTTTTAATTTTGGTTTAACCTAATTATACCAGCCCAAATATTTTAAATCTCAGCCAAATCTGCCCCAAGTCCGGTTCTGTTGTCACGACCAAAATTTCGAACCTTAGGGATCGTGATGGCGCCTGACACCACACTTGCTAGACAAGCCAATGTTAGAATTCGATTAGCTATTTTACTTTGATTATCAATTTAAACATAATAAACAATTATAAAATAAACTTAAGCTACCGACTATCAATGAATAATTCAAAACATAAAATAATAAACACTTAAATAAACAGAGCCACAAACTAATTATATAAATAAATCTAAGTCTACCCCAGGGTTTGGTCTCACAATTCACGAACTACTAAAGAATACTACAAATAATGGGCGGAAAGAAATAGTGTAACTATTCTAAATATGATAAAACAATTTTATAAAAATAGGAGAAGACTCTCGAGATATGCGAACGCCAGAAGATATACCTCTTGTCTCCGAATAAATGAATAGCCACTCTAAATATCTCTATTGTTGGTCGATACCTGGATCTGCACAAAAGAGTGCAGAATGTAGTATCAGTACAACCGACCCCATGTACTGAGTAAGTTGTTTAACTAAAGAATTAGATTCCTTGACCAAAGTTATTTTAAGAAGAATACGGGTTTCTGATAACCAAAGAATAAACTAATAATTGTAAGTAAACTCGTAAATGGAAAGCAATAAGATGCACAAAAAATAAGTGTATTGTAGTTGTAATTCGAATGTGTCCTTACAAGCTATATTTTAGTCCCTTATATAAACAATGTCTTAATATAACGTCTACCCTTTTCAGTGATTGAGCATTAAACACTAATAATGGTATTAATGTAATTTTACAATGATTAACCGTAATTGTTGCGTGAAGGTTATGTAACGTCTGGTGCATTAATTGAAGATCTTGGAATCTGCCCTTTATTTTGCCTGGATTCATTATGACCGTGCATTTTCATATTCTTAATTAGGTTGAGATTACCGTAGTTGATTACCCCGTAGGTATTCTATTCCATGTCTTTTTGTATCGTACATCTTCATAAAGTTCCGTCTAGTTGTCATGTTTTCATTACTCCACATAGATTACTGAGTCATCACAATTGTTACACGTGTGAAGCTCTTTTTTACCAATACAGATAGTACCTCCACTTACCATGTATTTGTCGATTAATATTTGGTAAGTGGATACTCATTTATGGCGGGAATATTTTGTCGCCACCTCACTCGTACCATTGCACCTATTTCTGAATATAGGTGTCGCTTGTCACTTCCATTTAATGCTTGTTCCACGTGGCCTTCCCGGATTGGCTCTGCAATTATTCAACGCCTTTTAGGGCTTTTTGCGGCTACATCAATCACGAAGTGACAACCTCAATTATGACTTTCACATCATTGTTTTTCCATTTTTGAAGGTTCCCTTCGAGTATAAATACCCCTTTTCTTTTCTTTACTTTCACGAAACATTTCTGACCTCCATACTTCGTTTGTACGAAATTTTTCTGCCTTTGTAAATATGTTTTCTTCAAACCCATCTAAAAGAATTATTAACGTAGATGAATTGACTCCTTCTCCTGCTCCTACGCGTAGTATGAGAGGTGGGAGGCTTAGGAGTTTAGGTTCTACTCCTTCAAGGGGTTCTTCGTCTTCTCATGTTACTCCCCCCATCTTCTTCTAGGTCTGCCATTTCTTTATCTTCTCCCAGGGCTAGGGCTTCTAGATATTCTTCAAAAGGTAGAGAACTTAGTGAACCTCTCCAAGAGCCGAGGGTCGATGAAATAGTACCTGCGGAATTTTCTTTTGATAGGGATAGTCAGGACCTTAGAGACCAATTTTCTTCAATGCCGTCTCTTGATGGTGCTGGCAAGTATCCCACCCAGATAACCGAGGGTTTGATACCTCTGGTATGCAGGGACTGTTGCTCGAAGCCTGATTATCCTATTGTCGTTCCCAATGGTAATTAAAAAATAACCTCTTACATGACTGGGTATTCTTTCTTTTATGTCACACCTCTTTTTCCACTACCTGGATTAATGAGGGGTAATAAGGAAGTTTTTCCACTTTAAGTGGCATTATTTGGATTTGGGATTTATTATTATTTTAGAGTCGCCACCAGGATTTTTGATGATGTTCCGGGACACCGTTTACTTTTAAAAATCTCAAACCGAGGAAATTTATACTGTGTTTTGATTTGTCTGCAACCAGAAATCCGAATAAGGAATTCTGTTAACCCGGGTAAAGGTGTTAGGAATTCTCGAGTTCCGTGGTTCTAGCACGGTCGCTTAACTATTATATTTGGCCTAAATTATGTTATTGTTTACGTAGTTTTAGCCTATTGTGCGTTTAGCCCTTTAACTTTTAAACGCTTTTAGTGTTTATGGATTTATCTTGAAACAAGTCACGATGACGTGCACCTGTCGTCTTTTGGACACATTGTAAACGCGTCACATGAAATGCACCCACGATTTACAACATATAATTTTATTATTGTTCGAAGTTGTGGTCGGGGGAACGAGTTGCCACACCCGAGTGTAGATTATATATCATGACTACGGTCACGATGTTTTAATTTGCATATTTGAAGCAAACTATTATTCTTTACCAGTTCTTTGTCTTTTCCTAAATCATTTGTAGTATTAGTCTAAGAGGTATCTCTGGACTAAAAGTATGTGTATATTCAAGGACTAAGTTTGAGATTATTGTAAGGCCATGGATTAGAAAAGTTGTTATCGACAAAGTGTTAGCTTTTGAGATAGATCCAAAGCCACTTTACAAGAACATTATTAGGATAAAGTGTCGGTTATACTTGAGGACTTATAGGGTCAACCTTCACAACACTTAATCTGTTTTGCAACATTGTCATCTCCTAATTTTATTGACAAGCCAATAATTTCTCTTAGTTTAACAAAACTAGGCAGAAATAAGGTGATAACAATATAGAAAAAGATTAGAGAAGGCACAATCTTCCCATAGTTCCTGAAAGTTCAGAAATTTGAGTAGTACGGCCAAATCATTAGATGTTCATATTTGCACCAACAAGCTGATACAGTTGAACATTTCTACTTTAAGGAGTTCACGAACAGATCCTACCAGCTATAAATCCCTTCAACACTGGCCAACAAAAGTAAAATTTTACTTGGGTCTTAAACTGCAAATTACATCAACCCGTGGCTAAATCTACGATTATTAACCTCTGAATCTCTTGTTCTGATTATCGTTAGACCAACTATCGAATGACTACCAAATGTTCATCAAGAGCAAAACAGTAAAAGGGAACGATCATTAACATATTTTAAATTAATTTAGTGTTCATATACTAATCCATTATGAACTCCAAAATCAAACTGATATTTACACTTTCAATTCATATGAATCCTTCACCAAATAATCTATGGAAGCATAGAATTCGCGTGCGACATATTCAAATCTGAACAAGAAAAGTATAACAACATCGTGAATCCCCCCTTTTCTTTTTAACCAAGCTGAATTACAAAGTGAAATCCAACAGTACCTTAAGATGGAATTGAATCTGAATGCAGAAGATAGCAGGTGATATGAAGCTCAGATTTTAGCTTTTAAATGAATAACGACTTCAATATATTAACTGAAGAACATTTCAAGAAAAGACAATCACACTAACTGGACTTACTGTCACCTTGCATATGAATTATTGTTATTCTATTTTATTTTTTGTAATTTTGCGGCATTGGAACACAAACAGCACCAAATCGGCAAAATGAACCTCAAAGCACTAACTATTGCTCGCATAGCCAAATGAAGAACACACACAAACTTAACATGAACATATGCGGATCCTAGCCACTTTGTCATAGACAAACCAATATGGTCCCACTCATCAGAATCGTAAGAAAAATAGTAGGAGAAGTAGGGAATGAACATGGGCCTATTTCAAATCAGCATCATCCATTACACCTGAGAATTACAAAATCAGGGAGCAAATCTTCAAAGCATAGTAAGAATTCTATCGGTCAATTATTTGCCAAAAATACATAGAAAACTTCAAACTAACCTGGTCGACTCAATGAAACTCAAGCGAAGCTCAGCAAATCCAGAGAAACAAGCAGAATCAACCACGGAATAGAGAAGAAGAAGCTCCAAGAATTGTGGCAGAAGAAGTAGAAATTAGACGAGATTGAAACATCTTTTGTGGTTCAACTTTATTTCTTGTTTTTACTTCGTTTTTGCTTCTGAAATTCTTGAAATTCCAGACTTCTGAATTTTCCGGAGGCATATCTTCTCGTGTTTGTATGAGAGAGGGGCAAATGAGATGAGTGAGAGGAGATGGATGAAGGGCTGTCCACTTACTGCTTCGTTCTTGGCCTGGGCGGAGATGGAGGTTGAGGGGTGACTGGCGGCTTTAGATAGTAGGTATTGGTATCCTCGTCGGATTCCGGTAGTGAAGAGATGGGGGAACGGCGACAGCTACTAGGGTTAAGGAAATGGGTGGGAATCTCATTGATGATTCTTGTGTTTGTGGTTTAGATGATTAAAGAATGAAGAGCCACTGGGGAGTTACGCCGCTGCTACTGTTTGTCCATGAAAGGGGAGGGCCGTTTTGTTCTTATGTCTATTCTCTAAAAGTCTGTAGAGATGGGGATGAAGACAGAGAGGGAAACAACGCTTATCATCGAGATTCGGTCCTCCTTTCATTAGGTCTAGGTCTTGCTTTAATAGGGGGAAGGCGGGTCGGGTAAGCGGGTCGCGGGTTCTGGATCGGGTTTGGGCCAAAAAAGGGGCGGATTTTGGTAATTGGGCTGCCGAAAATGTTTGGCCCAAATAGCTGCCTTTCCTTTCTCTCTTCAACAAATAATCAAGCTTAAATTGTAGCCATTTTAACCCCATATTCGCAAATTAAGCCTATTTTTAAAAATTAATCTAATTATCATTATTTTCTATTAAATAACTAATTAATTAACTAAAAATGCATGTGAAACTACTGAAGTATTATTTGTTGTAATTTCAATGCATTAAGTCTATAATTTGATAAGTAATTAATTCTTAAAAATACAAATTAAACTTAAGATGACATGAAATAAAAATGTGATGACCTTTTTTTTATGATTTTTCTATAATGTAAAATATTAAACATGCATGGCATGCAACTAAATAAAAAAAATTCCTAACATTCATTAAAAATATTTTTGATTATTTTTAGGAGTAATTTCCTTGCGGGGCAAAATTTGGGTGTTCACAGTTTATGCCTATCCTTTTAGGATTCACGCCTCCCATCGATAAAGTTATCATCGAGTTTTGTCGATTCTTTAAAATTTGTTTGGTGCAAGTCGGTCCTCTCATGTGGCGAGTTGTTGCGTGTCTTAGATATTTGGCTCACTTAGCTTCGGTACCCTTTAACTTTCATCATCTCATTCACCTCTATTCTCCAATTCTATTCCGCAATGGAGTTTCACCCTCGTGGCCAGAAGTAAAAGGGTGTTAGTGACTTCTGATGACGATAAAGATCGAGGGTGGTACCTCCGGTATGTTGTTGTTCCTACTGCTGGTTTAGTAGGTGAAGAAAATCTTTCCTTCCTTGAGAAGTGGAATCTTGCACGTGAGTACAATTTTTCTCACATTCTTTTCCTTTGGCTTTAGATACCTTATCAGTACCGTAACTGTTTCTTTTCTTTGCAGCAATCATGGGAACCGTTGAGAATGTCTCCGGTTTTCGAGATGCAGTAGAAAAACTTTTGTTAATCACTCCATTGGAGGAACGTTCGTG
The DNA here is from genome assembly GCA_005239495.1 of Nicotiana undulata. Taxonomy (NCBI): domain Eukaryota; kingdom Viridiplantae; phylum Streptophyta; class Magnoliopsida; order Solanales; family Solanaceae; genus Nicotiana; species Nicotiana undulata. Next base: position 3,765 of record ML290003.1, on the reverse strand, counting down.
GCAATACCTCTCTGGGAGTTTTGGTTGGATAGTTAAGACTCATAGTACGTGAAGTTTTTGTTTTTACCTCTTCCCTCCTTTGAGCTTTATTTGACCCTTTTCATTTGACAGGATTTCCTGCTCGTGGAGCTTCTGCTGCATCCGTGTCTGCTCAAAAGTTATCCCTGGAAAAGGCCCAGGAGATCATTTCTAGCTCCTCTTCTTCAAAGAGAAAAACAAGTGGGTCAAGGAACTTAGAAGAGGAGGAGGAGGAAGATGAGGGTTCTTTAGTCCATAGATCACGCATGAGGAAGGTGGTCTCTGATGACAAGTCTACACTTTTCACTGATCCTCCCGTTACTGAAGCTGAACTATCTGCCCTTGATGATGCAACTGCCTCTCCCGTCCGTGAATCAGTTGATCTCCTGTTCCTCGAAGGTTTTGGTTCTATTGTTGATGAAGCTCCCCTTGCTGTTTTCTCTCCTCCTGCCCCTAAACGACTTCGGGGCACCTAATGTAAAAATTTAATACGGCTTAGACTAAGTTTAATACTTAGTTTATTTTGCCGTTAATATATCAATGCAATTATGACTTCAGTTTCTTATGAGTTTTTGTTTCACTCTTTAAGTCTCTTTGCATGCTTCATTTTTGAGGTTTTAGTTTTACCTCTAAGTTTTGCATTTATAAAATGCTTAGATTACTCGTACCTTTTCGTAATAGGTACGGTTTATAAAAGAGGGTCCTTTTTGATCGACACTTAATGAAGAAGACGTCTCAACTTCATAATGATGTAAATATGCAATAGAGAGATAGGAATTTTTCACATGTTTCTTTTTAACAATGTTTTAAAGAAAGTTTTTGTGTTGAACTTTCGTAACATTTCACATGTGTTTGCGTATCATCTAAACTCATGTTGCAATTGTTTTCTTTTAACAGATTTGGTACAGACTTGTATTTCGTAACTGTTTTTCTTTTGTAACAGTTTTTTCGAGCCAATACAAGGGAATAACTGTTTTTGTTTACAATAGTTTTGAGTAAGGGTATGAATTTTTACACATAATTGTTTTTATTGATAACAATTTACAAGTGTATACGAGGGTAATGCTTTATCATCTGTAACTATTTTCATTCATAACAGTTTTGAATATGTACAAGGATAATGATCTTTCATCCGTAACTGTTTATATTTATAACAGTTTTGAACAAGTACAAGGATATTGATCTTTTACCCGTAACTGTTTTCTGTTACAACGGTTTTCTAAATAAGTACAAAGATATGCATTTCTACCCGTAACTAATATTCTGTCTTTAACATGAGCATTCGTTTACGAATATGATTTTCAAGCATTCTTTTATATTTACGAACATGTTCTCGAAGGTTTTTTGAATCAGGCTTTGTGTTTTGAGTCTTTGGCTGTCACGACCCGAAATCCCACCTTTCAGACCGTGACTGCGTCTAACGTTGAACCCGCTAGACAAGCCAACGTACACAATACTTTGACATTTATAAAAACAACGTAACAGTAATAAAGCCAATTAACCTTCCAACCTCTACTGGAATATCTCAATTCCCTTAACTTTCAGCCTTTACCGAACATTTCCAAATCACTTCAAAAGTTTTTACAGCAGAAAAGTAATAATATTCCCAAAACGAATAATGAAATGATAAAGGTAACAACATCGCAAATATCCCAAAA
>ML289999.1:0-18656 GCA_005239495.1 Nicotiana undulata | reverse complement strand
AGAATTACCAGTCTCCTCACAATACTCTCATTATGTAACAGCCCAAACAATGGCAATGCATGATAAATAAATAAATTCTGAGACTAAAATACGAATACAGGTATAATAATAAGACTGAGTATGCACAAGTAAAGTTCGCAATAGAAACGATAGTGACAGACCTTTTCTGGTCTCCACATATAGACATGAAGTCTTATCATTTATACTTGTTATGTTACTTTTAGTTTCTACGCATTAATAGCGTTCACAGTACCGATATCATGATGGAATAACAGTTAAACCGTGCCTGGGGATAAGCCGGGCCACAACAAATCAACCAACACTCATATGCCCGTCACTTGGCGAGTGTATCGTAGTAACTATCATCAATTAGCATGTACATTGGGGTTTTGAACCCCTCAGTTCCAAGGTTGAAGCCGTTACTTACCTCGAAACCGGCTCAACTCTACTCCGCCTGGCCCTTTCCTCGAGAATCGGCCTCCAAATGCTCCAAATCTATCAATAATCAATTACATGGCGTCACAATGTGCTAAGGAACAATCCCCAAATCAAAATTTAGCAAAAACACCAAAATCCCGAATTCGTTCAAAACCCGGCCCATGTCTCGAAAGTTAGAAATTTTCACAACACTAGGTTCCTTGTCCTTTCTCGAGTCTAACCATACCAAGAACACGAAAATCGGACCTCAAATGGTCCTCCAATTCCCCCATTCTTCCTCTCTTAAACCCAAGCCCTAACCAACATTTTCCTATTGTTTTTACCCATGATTTCAACCTAAAATCATCCTTAATGCACAATATAACGAGTTTTGAGTCCAAGAACTTACCTCCTTGAAGAAACAACGAAATCCCTCTTCAAAATTCCTTCAAAACCTCCAACCCGTGTGTAAAAAGGGTGAAAAAGGACAAATTTCGCGAAAACTGCCTTTTATATTTCTGCCCAGGCATTTCCGCAACAGCGGTATTTTTCTCACACCTGCGACTCCACAGGCACGACATTTTGACCGCACCTGCGAAAGTCACTTAAACGTCCAGGCTCCGCGCCTGCGATCGCTTTACCGCAACGGCGGGTCCGCAGGGGCGACACATTGACCGCACCTGCGATCCTTCACTTAACACCCAGAGCCCGCGCCTGCGAACCCATATACCGCACCTGCGACCTCGCAGGTGCGATCCTCCTTCCGCCCTTGCGACGAATTTCCGCCCCTGCGCCTTCACTGTCGCGTCTGCGATGTCCGCACCTGCGGTCCAAGCATCGCAGGTGCGATCACACCAGCAATAGCAGTTTCAGCAGCATTTCAAGTCAACCCGAGCCCCTCGGGACTCCAACCAAACTTACCAACATATCAAACATGGTTATTCAAACTTAGTCGAGCCATTAAAACACCAAAAACAACATCAAAACCATAAATTCTCTTCCAATTCAAGCCTATGATTACCAAAAACTGCTGAAACACGCATCTGATCAAAACCCAAGCAAACCATCTCCGAATGACCTGAAATTTTGCGGGCAAGTCCAAAATGACCTAACGAAGCTACAACAACTCTCAGAATCCGATTCCGACCCTAGGATCAAAATCTCGCCTATCAACCGGAATTCGCCAAAATACTAACTTCGCCAATTCAAGCCTAATTCTACATCGGCCATCCTAAAAATATTCTGAACACACTCCTAAGTCCCAAATCACCTAACGAAGCTATCCGAACCATAAAATCCGCATTCTGAGGTCATTTACCAATATGTCGACTCCGGGTTAATTTTTCCAACTCTAAAGCTCTTGTTAGAGACTAAGTGTCTCAATCCACTCTATTTTCACTCCGAACCCGAACCAACCAACCCCAACACTTCATGAACAGTCTAACCGAGCTACTACAAGACAGAAATAAGGGAAAAGATGCGTATACTGCGTAACGACGGACCGAGTCGTTACACGTGGCTTGCCATGTCATCCATTGATTAATTTCACGTGTAATAGTTATTTTTACCAATACAGTTGGTCCGAAATTGATTGTAAAAATTGGGGCCAAATTTTAAATACCCACATTTATTAAATGAAATAATTTATAAAAATAATAAATAAAATAACAAAAATATCATATGTGCATAAAAATGATTTAAAATAATTATGTAACACTATAAAGACATAAAAGGTTATTTTTTCATAAATAAAGTGATCATAAGTATATAAGGGCTATTATTGCAAAATATACAACTTTAGCCTAAAGATGCAAATATAATCATAATAAATACATAAAAAAAATTTAAAGCTTAATATGGATATAAATGATGAAATTATATGATAAAATAATCATAAAAATTATTTGCGATGGAATTAATGGTTATTTATATAATAAAATATGGGAATAAATTGATTTAAAAATATTTAAAAATAATGGAAAAATTAGGAAAAATATTTGATGGTGCTCATGCACTATTTTGAAAGTATGTATGTATATTTGAAATATATGAGGAAAAAATTGGGTATCAACAATGGTTGCATGCAGATATGACAGGTATCCCACCGGAAGTAGTCGTGCACAAGTTGAGCTTGGATCCCAGCATCCCTACGGTAAGACAGAAAAAAACATATTGTTGATGCCAGAAATAAATTCGCCAAAGAAGAGGTAACTCGCCTACTTAGTATCGGTTCAATCCGACAGGTAAAGTATCTAGACTGGCTATCTAACGTAGTTGTAGTTCCAAAGAAGAACAATAAATTTTGCATGTGCGTAGACTATAAGAACTTGAATAAGGCGTGCCCAAAGGACTCATTCCCGCTGCCGAACATTGATCAATTGATTGATGCAACGACCTGGCATGAGTTAACGAGTTTCATCAATGCTTACTCCGGGTATAGCCAAATTAAGATGAACCCGGAGGACCATGAAAAAACTTCGTTCATAACGAACTTTGGCACATATCGCTATAATGTGATGCCCTTCGGGCTAAAGAAAATCGAGCCACTTATCAGCGACTCGTAAACAAAATATTTGAAAAACAAATAGGGAAAACCATGGAAGTTTATATAGACGATATGATTTTAAAGTCTTTGAATGCAGGTGATCATCTTAAACACTAGCAAGAGACTTTTGACATTCTAAGGAAGCATAAAACGAAGCTTAACCTAGAGAAATGTGTGTTTGGGGTTAGCTCTGGCAAGTTCCTGGAATTCCTGGTGTCACAAAAGGGGATTGAGGTTAACCCCAATAAAATCAAAGCCATCGAAGACATCCCATACTAGCTATCAAGCATAAAAGAGGTTCAAAGGCTCACGAGGAGATTGGCCGCTTTGAGCATGTTTATTTCCCGATCTTTAGAGAAATTCCATCAATTCTTATTGTTACTAAAGAAGAAGAAAAACTTCGTATGGACCCTAGAATGTCAACGGGCATTGAGGGATTTGAAAAGATATTTGTCAAGTCCTCCATTGTTATTGAAGTCGGAGGAAGGAAAAAAATTATTAATCTACATAGCAATCTCAGACATAGTGGTAAGCGTCATTTGGTCAGTGACGACGAAGGTACACAATCTCCTATTTATTACAATAGAATTTTAACAGGAGCAGAAACTCACTACCCACATTTGGAATTGTTGGCCTTGTCCCTCATAGTCATTGCTCGGAAGCTAAGGCCTTATTTTCAATGTCACTCGATACATGTGGTGACCACCTTTACCCTACAGAATATCCTTCATAAACTCGAGCTTTCGAGTAGGCTGGCCAAGTGGGCCTTCGAAATGAGTGAATTTGACATAAAATATAAACCTAGGACTGCCATCAAGTCACAAGTTTTGGCTGACTTTATGGTCGATTTTAGTCCTGTATTATTACCTTTGTCTACCAAAGAAGCAGTGATGACGCCATAATCGACATCAAGAGTTTGGACCCTATTTACGGACAGAGCCTCCAACATAAAAGGGTACAGGCACGGTATAATATTAAATACACCTTCGGGAGAAACCCTAAGGCAATCCATAAGAACGGTTTCATTGACTAACAATGAAGCGGAGTATGAAGATTTGATTGCAGGGATCGAATTGGCCCCAGGATTAGATTCCGAGGTCATAGAAATCAAATGCAACTCACAGCTGGTGGTAATCGGGTCTACTGGATCTTCGAAGACAAAGAGGAACGCATGCAACAATACATTGTGAAGGTTCAAGCTCTGCTTGCTCGGTTACAAGAGTGTTCAATCACGCGTATAACGAGGAAATAAAATATGAAGCGGATGAATTAGCTAACCTTGGCTCGTCAACGGAGATAAAGGGATCAGACTCCGGTACAATTGTACAACTTATGCACTCGGTTTTGGACGCAGATAGATACTACTAGGTAAACGCGACTAATTTGGTCTGGGACTGGAGTAATGAGATCATTTATTACCTCGAGCACGGAAAGTTTCCTGAAGATCCAAAAGTGTCTCGGGCGCTGCGCGCTAAAACGGTGCGGTATAGTTTCAAAGGAGACCAATTGTACTGGTAATCTTTCCAAGGCCCGCTGGCCAAATATTTGGGAGCCTCCGAAGCTAATTACGTTATGCGAGAAGTCCACAAAGGGATCTACGGGAACCATTCGGGCGTAGATTCCTTAGTGCTAAAATTGGTAAGGGTAGGATACTATTGGCCCCGAATGGAACAAAATGCAAAAGCTTTTGTTCAAAAATGCGATAAGTGTCAACGCTACGCACCGTTGCTCATCAACCAGTAGAACCATTGCACTCAGTTTTGTCTCCATGGCCATTCATGAAGTGAGGAATAGATATCGTCGGACCGTCGCCGACCCCTAATAAGGTAAAGTTCCTTTTGATTCTAGCTGACCATTTTTCTAAATAGGTTGAAGTAGGTCTTTTTTATAACATCGGTAAACGTGAAGTGGTAGATTTCTTGTGGGAGAACATAATTTTCAGATTTGGGATACCAAAAGAGATAGCATGCAACAACGGGCCACACTTTATGGGCGCAAAGGCCACGAAGTTCCTTAAAGACTTGAAAATCAGAAGGATCACATCTTCGCCCTATCAGCCAAGCGCAAATGGTCAAGCGAAATCAACAAACGAAGTGATTATACAAAATCTCAAAAAGAGGTTGGAGGCAACTTAAGGCAAATGTCCCGAGGAGCTACCAGGAGTACTATGGGCATACCGAACAACAACCAAATCGAGCATAGGAGAGACTCTATTCTCCCTTGTGTGCGGATCAGAAAACCTGATCCCGGTGGAAGTAGGGGAACCTACCTTGAGATACTTTCGGGCGTATGAAGAAGCAAACAACGAAGCAATGTTGGTCAATTTAGAGCTGCTCGATGAATGTAGGGACTTGGCGCGTATAAGGATGGCAGCTCAAAAGCGGAGAATAGAAAGATATTACAATCGAAGAGCCAAACTCTGTTATTTCAAATTAGGAACTTGGTTTTAAGGAAACTAACTCAAAACACTTGGGAACTTAATGCAGGGAAGCTAGATCCAACATGGGAAGGCCCCTATCGGGTTTTAGTTGTCACCGGAAACGGATCATTAGAGTTGAAAAATCAAGATGGAGAGAAGTTGCCAAGCATCTGGAATGTGGCGTATCTCAAGAGATATTATTGCTGATGAACATCACATGTACTGAAAGAATGTGTTGCACTCTTTTTCCCTTCGTCCAGGTTTTGTCTCGATTGTGTTTTCTGGCAAGGTTTTAACTAGGCAGCAACGAAACATATACTACGAAGAAAGCGGCAACAAATAAAGTGGTCACGACATCTTGTTTAAGCAATAAGACCTTATAATAGCAAGGCACACACACGAAGAACTACTTGAACTGTTAGATAATCTTTTGCTCGGTAGCAAAGTTCCTACTGGAAAGTTAAGTTTGCTATCGAACAAAGATTACACGAACATTCGCAAGTGTAGCCACTAGGGATCATTAGATAGTCTTTGGCTCGATATCATAAATTCCTATGGGGAAGTGAAGTTTGTTACCAAACTGGAGATTATCTAGCAATTCAGTAGTGGAATCCTCGAAGGTTTAAAACTTCCAATGCCCGAACATGCGTTCCTCGTATTCGAACACTATGGGGAATGATATGAGGATACGGCAACAATGACTGCCGCTTCGACCAGAATACGAAACCCAAAAGAATAATTGCATCATCAGGACTAGTGACTGCGCAGCCAACCGTATAGAAATAAGTTGTACAAATTAGCCAAGAAATGGAAATATCTTTTAGCACAACGAATGATTATGTACTTTTGAGAATGGAAGGAATAAAGTAAATTCCTTTTATTTCTATCTCGTTTCTTATCTCAACGATGAATTGATTTTTTCATTTGAAATTTAAACAAGTACTTCAAATTCTAGTGCCATAATTAACATAGGGCGTCCTCTTCAAGAGCACCGTAAACATAAGAGGGCCCTCTCTTATGAAACCAACACATTAAATGATTGATTTTGGAAGAACTTATGCCCGGATCCAAATGCTTTCGGTGGAAAATACACCCGAAGCCTTGAACACAAAGACGCAAAATGCAAACTTGCACAAATACTTAAACGAAAAAGACGCAAGAAGCAACTTGCATAATGTTTAAACGAAAGCGTGCATAAAGGAAAATTCATGCAATAATAAAGCAAAAAGTATTTTATTTACAACAAATTTTCCAAACGGAACAAGTACAAAAGTTGGAAAAAGAAATCAAAAACTAAGTTATTGCATCATCGAAACCCGGAGGAAGAAAAACATTTGTTCCCCCAGGAGAAGAAGGTAGATTTGTCGTCGGTTCGATATCTTGGCCTTCATCCTTTTGACCCTCAGCATTGTCACCTTCTGGTTCCTCTTCAGTTCCCAAAAACTTAGAATCGGAACCAGAAGAATCAGTAGCATCAGGTATGGCTGGAAGACCTCTTTTTCCACCTAACTCTAGCTCAAGGGCCTTAGAGACTTTGGCATCAAAGTCTAAGACACCCGCTTTGGCCTCTTCCAAGGTTTTTCTCCTCATGATATACATAGATTGCGTTTTCTCAACATGAGGGAAGCCGTCCAGCACTGAAGTTCTTCTTTAAGTTTGTCAACCTCGGAAGAAAGATTTTTCCACGCAGATCTAACGGATCAAAGGCTGATATCGATGTTACGGACCGTAGAACTGAAAAGTTTATTATGCTCAATGGTATTTTTATACTTCTCCTCCAATTGGGCATACATTACCCTGGAAGCAGCAAGCCCTTCGGTTTTGGAGTTCAAGGCCACTTCCAAAATTTTATCTTTTTGTGGAGGCAACCTCGCGATCGGATGCAACAAGAACAACATTATGAACTTCAGCCCATTTGGCCCTAGCCTCTTCAAATTGAACTCTCAATGAGGTGATATCTTGGCTACGGGTCTCTACTTCTTGATCACTTTGCTACAACCAAGCCTCCAACACAACAACCTTAGCAACTTTAGCTTTGAGTTCTGAGAAGTGAGTAGCATTTTGGTCCTACTCGGCCAAAAGTTGATCTCGCTCAGAGGTAAGTTCCTCTTTATCTCGATTCAACCTTTGGGGACCTCAAAAGTAGAAAATTAGCCTACAAAAGAGAAAATGTAAACTCATAATAATGTTGTATCAAAGGTAGAAGAAATAACAAAGGATACGAAGGATATACCGATGCGCCGTAGTGCATGGTATTGTTCAACAAGCACTCTCATGAGAGAGCTTGTGTCTTTTACCCATCTTGTTCTAAACTTAGATAGTTAGGAGTTCCACCTGCGGGGACATCAGATTGCATCCGGTAGAGACCGAGAAAGTAACACTCCTCCTCCTTTTTGGATCCTCTAGGGGCATCAGAATTATGCCCCAAGTTCCCAAAAACTAGGGATTATGGGACGGGAATATCCTCTTCTCGGACAAATGTGGCCAATGGAGATGATGTAGCATTTGTTGGTGGAAGAGTTGGTGAAGAATAAAATGAAGCTGATGGCGCTCAAGTTGCGCCTGTAGGCATCTATAAGTGTATTGAAGTCCTTCGCTTGGTACTTTATCAAACTTACGGTGTCTGTTATATCTTGTGTCATAGCCTCTGTTATCTATCCTTATGAATTTACTACATCTAGGTAGGTCATACTACACCATAACATTTACATCAATTTGTTATTACCGAGGTTTGCTACCCAACTAAAGGCTATACTCGTTGCATAACTTATATGCATAATTCTAAGTCCTTTAGTGCTTCCTCATTACTGTTCATCTTAAGAATGACAGCCTAATCTCATCTCATACTTTGGAACTTTTATCCATATATTTGTTTATCTACCTTAATGTTGATCTATAATCTACCATTGATAACTTGAAACCTCCTACGTAACACATTGTCACTAGGGCTCGCGTCTCATCGGGGAACATCTGAAGTGATTTTCTTGATCCACCTAGGGCGATACTATATTTCAATAACCTATTTTATGGAATCCCAACGTGGTTCATTGACCGGTTCCCGCCTATACCACTAAACAATAGCAAGGAGGGAGTCGATGCAGCTTTTACCCGAAGGGTCGGGATCGATTTCCACAGGGAGCTAAGAATGTGGGAGTTGAGTGTATAAATGATCTAGTAGCGTGTCATGCTCTTAATTACACTTCTCATAATAAGGTTGTTGTAATTGTACTATGATTTAGTCTAATTGAAACCATGAACTAGCTAATTAATATCTTTTTGTAGATTTTCTCAGTTGATAAAGGGACTAGGGCTGTGACTTCCTCCTAGGTGAGTGACTAACGGGTCTAAAATTTGAGAATGAACTTGTGAAATGTGGGTGAAAGGAATAACTCATGTAAAGTTACTCACCCATTACCTCTCGGTAATATGGGTGACTTTGCCTAATTTGGCCTTCTCAAGCACAATTGGGTGTTTTCATTTATGCACATGAATTGGCTCAAGTCGGGTGTAGCCATCTCTAGAATTCACCCTTTTATCGGGGCTATCAATCTCTTGAGTTTGCCCCAATACCTCATTAGCTCAATTACCTAGAATTGAGCCCTCTTTCTCAAGAGTGACCCTATTAAGGCTTGAAATAGTGTTTGCAACCACTAAATCTGAGATTTATGCATAAGTTAAGCTAAATACCAAACACCCATACACATAATCATCCTAAAATTGAAAACCCATTAATTACCCACACTAGGGTTGAGCCAATACCCTAGCTACTCATATTTGAAGGAGAAACACAAGTAGAAGATGAAATTAAGCTCATAAATGTAAAATACAAGATAATAATTGAAGAACTATGGTTAAAGCTAACCTAAAAATACTCAAAATAGCTAAAAAGTACTGTTCACGTATTCTCCAAACAGCTGATGCCCTAAAAATGAAGAAAATATCTATTTATACATGGATGAAAATACTGGACAAAAATGCCTTTACGGAGAATCCGCTCCCAACGTATTTTTGAGCGTTGGGGCGAAGAGGCTTCCGCTGCAGCGGTCTTGGATTTTACAGCTTTCTGATTCTTCCTTTCCGCGCCCAGCGGATAAATAAAATGCTGCAACAAATGCTGGAACGCGGCAACGGAATAATACCGCTGACCGCGGAATCTTGAATTCCTATTTTTGTCAACTCTCTGAAGATCATCAAACACGTCCAGCGGATAATTGGGCGTTGTAGCGGTGGGTAAACCGCTTCAGCGGAAAAATAGTGTGGACCGCGCTTTGGATTGCCTTGAATAGCAACTCTCTAAAGTTGGCCAGCGAGGTAGCGGACAGAAATCCGCTGCAGAGAAGAGACAAACGTTGCAGCGGAAAAGTGAGTGCTATTTTGTTTTTGCTGGGTTCAGGGACTTTGCAAGTTTTTCTCATTTTGAGATCATTTTGGATCAATATTTACAAATCTACTCAATTCCTGCAATTCAAACAACTTGCATCAAAATGTGGGGTTAATTAAGCCAATTGTTGCCTCAAAACCTAAGAAAATGGGGGTAAATAGTAGTGTAAATCACTAGTTCTCAACTCCCCCAAACTTAAGTCTTTGCTTGTCCTCAAGAAAACAAAATAACTCCCACTTCCGTAACAAGAAAAGAGAAAATATTTCAGCCATTAATATGTGATTCATCAAGCTTCAATTGGAATTAACAATTATCCTCAACACAAATGTATTATTGACAAACTTAGGCAATGATTTTCTAGCTCACTAGATCTAACGTGACACCAAAGCTTCAAGAGTTGACTAAGGTCGTCATAGAGCATCTCTCTTTCACCTCAATCATTGTGGAACCAGACTCTTCCACCTCTACTTTCCTTGGGCTCACCTCACCATAAATATTGAACTCTCAACATTGGGTTTATAATGGGGTGCTCTCTTTACTCTCAAATGAACGCCTCCAGTCCGGCTTTAAGTACCATAAGCTTTCCCCTCGTCTAAATCACCACTAATGTAAGTTCACTCTAACTTGAGATCCTATAGGGCTTTGTCGGGATGCAATGGAGGCTTTTTGGATAAAATTTGGTCATAATGAACTTTGGTAGAACACCTTTCCTTAACCACTCCAATTTTTTCACATTTTTGCACAATCTACTCTCAACTCTTTGAGTCACACATTTTTCCTTGGGGAACTTAGAGAGACTCATAGTCACCCTTTATTTTATTTTGGGCTCATTTTCCTCTCTTTTTCTTTCTTTTCCATCATTTCAACCTCTTTTTCAAACTTTTGCTTTTTTCTTTCACCCTTTTTCTTTTCCCTTTTTGGTTCATTATTCTTTTGAACCTTTTCTTTGGCCCATTTTTTTATAACCAAGCCTTTCATCACTATGCTTTTCCTCGTCTCTCCCCCCAAATTTATGATTTTTGCCTATTCTTCATCAAGGGTGCTCAAGGAAGAAATGGGTGCCAAGAGAGGGTCTATAGAGAACGGATGAAGGTTAACAACGTGGTTTTTTGAACAAATCTGCTCAGGCTCAAAAGAGGTTGACTAGGGATCATGTCAAGGTAGGATAAAGAGGTCTTTCAATTTCAGCAGGGATTCAAGGAAGGCCTATGATCATCTCACAAATCGAGTTCACTTAAGATTTCGCCTAGAAAAACACTCGGGGCAAGTTCTATACTTCTAGGCACGGTACTCGGGATATGCTAAAGAGTATCGAGTCGAGGGCCCACAACAATCTTGGTTCAAATTGAAAACTCAAATGTGGCCATGAATACCACCTTACAACAGTTTCAGTCAACTCAAAACTCTAAGGGTCACAACTAGAACTAGCCTCATTTGTAATATGTCTTTAACCATAAGGTCAAAGACAAATCTGTTGGTGCCAAGTGAAGCTATATTTGAATCACATTTATTCACTACTACTAAAATGAAAGAAAACAAAAAGAAAAATGAAAAACTGACTCAATCCCTTAAAAAGGTCGTCACACCGTCTGTCGTAAGGAAGAGACACTCGGTTCGCACAATTTCCACCCCTGGAAAGAACCGTGGCCTTAATAAAACCAGGGGCTTATTAACAGCGCAAAAAAAAGTTACAAATTAAAAAGAAGCTACTAGAATGAAATAAAAAGTTAGCCTACAAATGGAAAAAGCTAAAGAAGTTATAAAGTAGAAAATACGCAAAAACAAAAAAGAATATTTACAATAGGGATGAGTATATACATATGATAAGGAGGAGAATCTGAATATATACATACCAAAATAAAAAGTACGGAAATGTAAATACGAAAAAAGAAAAAGAGTATTAACAATTATTACAACCCAAAAATCATCAACTTGTCTTAAAACTACCAACAAGTATAGGCCACCTCCTCCAATAAAAACTAGCATTGTCCTCAATGCTATCAAGCCAAAAATCAAGAACAGGGGAGAGGGGTGAGAGAGAGAGTGAGAGGAAACTCCCTATGGTGCCTCAGACTGCATAGGAGAAGGGTCAACAAGGGATGAGGAAGAAGGTGTTGCGCCAGTGGTGATAGGAGGGTCATGTGCCTGCATGGAAGTCTGTCCCTCAGGCTCTTCTAGCTGAATCTCCATGTCCTCCATCTGGGGGATGGCACCTCTACGAACTGGATCAGGTGGAAGGTCAGACTCATCAATAGCCGGGTCAGTGGGCCTAGACTCTTCTAGAAAAAGATCAAGGGGGATGTCCCCCGCAACAGCAACCTTTACCATCTCCTTCACCAAAGCTTTTTGAATCTCCAACATCTTTTTATGCACCTTCTTTGAATCATCCTGGGCCTTTTTCATCTTCTTTACATACTTGGCCTAATAGTTGATCTCCTCTTAATTCTTCCCCAGTGTCTCCATGATTTTCTTCTGGTTTTCCACCACGCTCTTCAATATTTCCTCCATAGTAGGATGCAATGCAATGGTTGCCGGAGTTGACTAGGTTGCAACTGTAGAAGACATGTTAGAAAGTCTAGAAGAGGCTACATGCAGCCAGTTGGTGATACCAACTAAAGTCTGGGACACTTTCAGGGATGTCTGAGCATAGGTGGATGATGATGGAACTGATACTGGTACATGCATAGCAAGATCTGATGGAGGATCAGGGACAGCATCAGCAGTGGGCCCCTCAGAAGCAATGGAGCGTTCAGCAGCAGCTGAAGGCTCTGTGGCTGTGGAAGTACCAGGGGCTGCAGAGGTGGAGGTTTTCCCTTTTTGCTTGGGTTTGTCTGACCTCTTCAAATGGTACCAAGAGAAAGCTGACCGGGGCTTCACAAATGTATCAAAATCCCTCCCCTCGATCTCGTTGTCCCGGAAATACATAGTGAGGAAGTTGGGGAAAAGATAGGAGGCCTCATTCTTCTTCACCACCTGTTCTATCACTCTACACATAATGTTCCCGACGTTAATCGGGATACTATCCATAATAGCTCCTACTATCACCGCCCTAGAAAGAGGCATATCATTGTCATGGAGTATGGGGTCTATCCTGCTGCACACAAATGTGGCCCATCCCCTGACCTCAAAACTCAGTGTATTTCTCTTAATCATGCCACCAGCCAACCAATCCGGTGTAGTCCCGGGGGTGGCTATGACTGAAGCCAACCACGGGCGAGCCAAATCTTTCTGATTCACCTTCTCCAAATATCGAGTCTCATATACATTCCCGAAATTTGCATACTCATTGAAAGCACTGCCATTGTACAGAATTTTCTTGTTGCAAACTTTGGTGAGGTATGTGTCCTTTTTGGTGAATGCCACATTGGTGTAGAACTCATTCACCACATATTCATTTGCATCGACCACCTTGGCATTGAAAAGGTCCCACCCCTCCTTTTCTAAAAATTGCTTTCTCACGTTGGGGTGGAGGGGTAGGAGGTCTTTGATGATGAAGGTCCTTTCCGGGATGAGGGATCTTTGAGGCCACCATTCTCTGAACTGATGGTAGGTCGGCTCAGAGACAAATCGGTCTTCCTATGCTGCGGGGTTTTTGGTCCTTTGAATGTCAGCAACCTGTCCCTGAGTGTCTCCACCCCTTCCATCATCGGGACCCTCGTCTGAACTTTCGAGGTTGATGGAAGGATGGGTTGCTGATTGAGCTGCTGACTGAGTTGTTGCACCTGTGCCCTCTGGAGGAGTGGTTTAATGACTAGAGGAATCATCGGAAGACTCCGAGCTAGTGGGCTAGTTGATGAGTCTCCTCGGCTTTGATAATGCAGCTGCTAGGGCTGCCCCACTCTGTCCCTCCGAAGCTTCCCGGGAGGGCAAGTATTCACTGGACTCCGACTTTGAGGGACTTGTCCTTTTTCTCTTTTGTGTCTTCCCAACTGCTTGTGTCGGGCCAAATGGGTTTTGTTTCTTTCCTTTGCCTCGACCCCTTGAAGGGTCGCCTCTCCCGGGTTGCTTTTCAGGTCCACCTCTGGATCTCACCATACTATGCAAACATGTGACACACATTGTCAATACAGTGTACCTAGGTACCAACTAGAATTGCAGAAGCAAAGAGTGAAATAGTGTACTCAGGACCAAACCGCTGTCAGCGGTAAAGAACCGCTGCAGCGGAATCTTGGGATTCAGACTACCCCTTCTCTGAATGTATGAAATGCGGTCCGCAGAAAAATGGTCCGCTGCAGCGTTTGGCCACCACTGACAACGGAAATCTGTCCGCTGCAACGGAATTTGAAATGTTCTGAGAGTGAACTCTCCGAATCTCTAAACTGTTGTCCGCGCTTATTGACCATTGCAGCGTTACACAGGATCGCTGTCATCAGATTTCTAGAACGCTGCAGTGGAATCGTCAACATTAAAACATCATGGTTTGGACCTCCGCTGTCAGAGGAATTCTAAAACGCTGCAGTGGAGGTCAAGAGAACAGTGCATTTAGGCTAGGGTTCATCAAAATTTGAAAATTTTCATGAAAATGTACATATAAAGCACCCTTTACCCACATAGGAACCCAGAAAGTATTACTCCAACATTGTAAAACACATTAACAATTCAATTTCAAGGATTAGGGTTGTATAACTCTATACAAAAAGAAAAATAAAAGAAAAACACAACAAAACATCCTAAACTAAGAACAAGCACTCAACTAAAGAAAATTAAAACGTGAACATACCAGTAATTGAAGGTAGATGAAGGATGAAACTAAAAGCCTTATATGAGCAGTGAAGGAGTGAATGCACAGTAACTATTTAGGGTTTGATAGAAAATGAGTGAAAAGGGTAAAAAGTGAGGGTTCCTTAGTATATATACTAAAAAGTGGGACCCATGATCGCCTCACCTAGCGCGACAGCGGATTTTTGCCGTTGACCGCTCTTTTGTTCTTTCAGAACTGATGGACTTTCACCTTCACTGCTGCAGCGGAATTCCATCGCCACTGCAAAATGCACTCCGCTACAACGAAATAATAAACGCTGCAGCGGAGTGGAGATTTAGAGAACCTGTATTTAGGACCAAATGGTCCGCTGTCAGCGATTATTTTCTGCTGCAACGCTTGGTAACCACTGACAGCGGATTTATGACCGCTGCAGCGAAATTTTGCCACTTTGCTCAATTTCCAGATTTTCACCTGCACTGCATCCAACCAAGTCCTACATCAACTTCACAACTGGTTAGTTCACAAAAAATCTATACTAACNAAAAAAAAAAAAAAAAAAAAAAAAAAAAAAAAAAAAAAAAAAACGCTCGGGTTGCCTCCCAAGAAGCGCATGATTTAACATTGCGGCACAAAGCAGGTTAACATGTTCAAATGAATTTCATTAAAGCCACCACGCGGCTATCTTCAAATTTTCCAAGATAATGTTTGACCCGGTGCCCATTCACACGAAAAATTTCCCCATTCTTGTTTTTGAGATCAAGATCACCAAAAGGTGTAACCAATACCACTTCAAATAGGCGACTCCACTTGGACTTAAGTTTACCCAGAAAGAGACGAAGCCTAGAATTGAAAAGAAGCACCAAGCCTCCCACTTTGAACTCTCGATATTTAGTATATTTGTCGTGCAAGTACTTCATTTTCTCTTTGTATAAAGAAGAACTAGCATATGCATGGAACCTTAACTCGTCTAGCTCATTGCCCAATCCAAGTTCAACTTTTTCAATGCCCATAGTGCCTTGTGCTCCAATTCCACCTGAAGATGACATGCTTTACCATAGACCAACCGGTAAGGAGACATACCGATAGGTGTTTTGAAAGAAGTCACGTAAGCCCAAAGAGCATCATTAAGCTTCCGGGACCAATCAATCTGATTAGCATTCACTATCTTGGCCAAAATGTTCTTGATTTCACGATTAGACACTTCAACTTGGCCACCTTCTTGAGAATGGTACGGAGTAGACACTTTATGATTGACTCCATACTTGGCTAACAATGAATCAAAGACCCTATTGCAAAAATGAGAACCCCCTGTCACTGATGATGGCACGGGGTGTCCCAAATCTTGTGAAAATATTCTTCTTTAGAAAGCCAACTACACTACAGGCTTCATTGTTGGTCAAAGCCACGGCTTCCACCCATTTCGACACATAGTCCACCGCCACAAGTATGTATGTGTTTCCACATGAGCTAACAAATGTCCCCATAAAATAAATTCCCCAAACATCGAAGATATCCACCTCAAGGATTGTAGTGAGAGGCATTTCATCTTTCTTGGATATGCCACCCATTCTTTGGCATTCATCACACCATTTGACCAACTCACTAGCATCCTTGTACAAAGTAGGCCAAAAGAAACCACAACTTAATATTTTTGAAGCGGTCCTTGCCCCTCCATGATGACCACCATAAGGTGAGGAGTGGCATGACTCAAGAATTGACACTTGCT
Source organism: Nicotiana undulata (assembly GCA_005239495.1). Lineage (NCBI taxonomy): Eukaryota > Viridiplantae > Streptophyta > Magnoliopsida > Solanales > Solanaceae > Nicotiana > Nicotiana undulata. Next base: position 2,466 of record ML289999.1, on the reverse strand, counting down.
TTTCTTCGGGCACACACTGTCGAATGACACCATCATTGCATATCTTGAACAAATACGGATCATCCCAATAATAATCCAAGCTATCCCGTCTAAGCTTCTTCCTTTGGTTAGAAGAGAGCTCAAGCGGGACAACACCGGTGACAATGTAGTTGGCGATGTCCGCGAACCATGGCATATCATGCAAAGAGACGGATAGAAGTTGTTCATCCGGGAAAATATCATTAATCTCAAGACCATCACTTTGCCTCCCTTGCTCTGCCAAACGAGAAAGATGGTCGGCCACTTGGTTCTCACTTCCCTTTCTATCAACGATATCCAAATCAAACTCTTGAAGCAATAACATCCACCGCATAAGTCTAGCCTTGAAATCCTTTTTCATCATTAAGTACCGGAGCGCCGCATGGTCGATGTGAACTATCACCTTGGCCCCCATAAGGTAAGGCCTAAATTTCTCCATTGCAAAGACTATCGCTAACAACTCTTTTTCAGTGACGGTGTAGTTCATTTGGGCGGAGTTCATGGTCTTGCTTGCATAATAGATGGGGTGAAATATTTTGTTCACCCTTTGGCCCAAAACCGCCCCCACTGCCACATCACTAGAATCACACATTAGCTCAAAAGGAGAGCTCAAATCCGGCACGGTGATAATTGGCGTGGTAGTAAGCTTTTGCTTCAACAACTCAAATGCTCTCATACAATTTTCATCAAAGTGTAACTTGGCATATTTTTCCAATAGCTTGCAAAAAGGATTCACCACCTTCGAAAAGTCTTTAATTAAACGCCGGTAGAACCCTGCATGCCCAAGAAAGCTACTGACTCCCTTCACCGCGGTCGGAGGAGGCAATTTGGAAATGACCTCGATCTTAGACTTGTCTACTTCAATTCCATTCTTTGAGATTTTGTGGCCCAAAACTATTCCTTCTTCAACCATAAAGTGACATTTTTCCTAGTTGAGCACTAGGTTGGTTTCTTCACAACGGGCAATGACTTTATCAAGATTTTTCAAGCATTCATCAAAGGAGTACCCTACCACGCTGAAATCATCCATGAATACCTCTAGAAAGTCTTCAATCATATCAGTGAAAATTTCCATCATGCACCGCTGGAATGTAGCAGGTGCATTGCACAATCCAAAAGGCATCCTGGAGAAAGCAAATGTCCCATAAGAACAAGTGAAGGTTGTCTTTTCTTGGAATTTTGGAGATATCAAAATTTGATTATAACCTGAATACCCATCCAAGAAATAATAGAAAGCTCTCCCCGCAAGTCTGTCTAGTATTTGGTCCAAGAAAGGCAAAGGGAAGTGATCCTTGCGGGTCACTTTGTTCAACTTGCGATAATCTATGCATACCCGCCAACCAGTGGACTGTCTTTGTTGGAATAAGTTCATTATTGTCATTTTGCACCACGGTCATGCCGCCCTTTTTTGGAACACATTGGACTGGAGAAGTCCAAGCACTATCAGAGATTGGGTAGACGACCCCAGCATCGAGCCACTTGATTATCTCTTTCTTAACAACCTCTTGCATCGCCTCATTTAGCCTCTGTTGGTGTTCTACGGAAGACTTTGCTCCATCCTCAAGAATGATCTTGTGCATACAAAATGCAGGGCTTATACCCCGAATATCAACAAGTTTCCACCCTATGGCCTTCTTCCTCTTCTTTAGCACTTTGAGAGTAGAGTCTACCTACAATTTAGTTAGGCAAGAAGAAAGTATAACAAGTAAAGTACGCGAAGGACCCAAAAATTCATACCTGAGGTATGGTGGAAGTGGCTTCAACTCCAAGGTAGGTGGATCTTCAATTGAAGGCTTTGTCAAAGGATTTTTCTCATTCTCCTAATCCAAGGATAACTTTCGAGGACCATATGAATAAGAACACATGCCTTGTAGAGCATTGGTACACTCGATCAAGCCATCCACTACAATATCATCATGGTTCAATAAAGCTTCTTCCACGAGATCTTCAACATTTATCATTGAGCTTGTTTCATCAATAATGACCTCGGTGACAAGGTCCATGAAAGAACACACCTCCGTGCTATTTGGTTGCTTCATTGACTTGCAAACGTGGAACACGACCTTTTCATCACCCACCTGGAAGGTGAGCTCACCGACCTCCACATCAACTAAGGCCTTCCCTCTAGCAAGGAAGGGCTTCCCAAGATGATAGGAACTTCATAAAATCCACCTCACAATCTAAGATAACAAAGTCCGCAGGCAAAATTAACTTGTCAACCCACACTAACTGTTACGCGGCGCCTTCTTGAGATGCTTTGGAAGGGCGACGTAAGGCTAAGCAACCAATGTCAGGGTGGTTGATGTCCGCCAAATGAGGTCCCCGCCACACGCTAGACTAGATTGTCAGTGCCGTGTGGGAAAACCAATGCCAACAATTGAGAGAACAGTAATAATGTTTGAAATGATGAAAGCTGGATTGCAATAATGAAAGCTATTACAAAATGAA
>ML289997.1:0-22127 GCA_005239495.1 Nicotiana undulata | reverse complement strand
ACTCTAAATTAGTGTATCTCCCATGACATTTTAGGATGCATCTGTATCAATTTACTGTTTTATGGGATGGACTTGTGCCTCTTCTATTTAGGCTAAGAAAACTAGGTCGTGTGCCTAGGGCTCACACGACGCGAACCCCTAAGCACGCTCCCATTTCTTTCTTCTTTTCTCGCGCAGGGGGTTGGTGTCAAAGTGCTATAATTCACTAGTTTTTGATTCATTTTATAGGCCATGGCAAGCCTGCCATCCGCATGAGGCGTCAATTGTAGCATGCTCCAGCTTTTGCCTCTCAATTTTCTTTTGTTCAAATCACTTGATTTTTGCCAACTTCTATCCAAATTCATTCATGCATACAATAAACTCATAAATGAGTATATTTTATATTTATAAGCATGTGATTTTCTGCATCTCACACACGAAATGATAGAATCAATTAAAATCATGCATTATTTGTCATCTATCAGTAGCCAAGGGCATCGACAACTCGAAGACACAATATCTAATACCCAAGAGTGGAATGAGAGTAATTACCTCAAAGTATCCAAAATGCCAAAACTTTAGCTAAAGATATGAAATTGGGGGAATGTGAGATGTCTAGTCCAATCAAATATTTAGGTGTTAGATATGAGTAATTGATTTTTATAGAAATTACAACTTAGCTCAAGATACTGACCTTAATAGTTGGAAAGTGGAGAAGGCAAAATTCACCCCTTCGTATCGTGTTGTGATGACCCGATAGGTCATTTTATGTTTTAGAACTTAATTCTACGCTTTGAAACCTTAAATACCTCATATTAGCCCTCCTCGATTTGAGTGCGCAATACGGGTAATTTTTACAGAAAGCTTTTATGCCAAAAACTGAGAACATATAAAAATATTTCCTTAAAATCCATTTGAATTGACTTCGGTCAACGTTTTGGGCAAACGGACCCGGATTCATATTTTTGTAACGACACGATCGGTCGTTCCATGAGAATAGCCTCGTTTCACCTATTTCATCCTTGCCATGTGTTAATTAACCTAATTGTGATGTGTTGAGTCGGTCGGTTCAGGTTTGGAATGATCGTGGTGAGAATTGAGATACTTAGTCTCTTGAATTGGCTTAATAGTTGAAAAAGTCAACTAGGAGTTGACTTATTGGTAAACAACCTCGAAATGTAGATTTTATGGCTCGGATAGCTTCGTTAAGTGCTTTGGAACTTAGGTGTGTGTTCGAAATGTGGTTTTGATGCCCGGAGTAGAATTGGGCTTGAATTGGCGAAATTGAATTTTTGGCGATTTCTGGTCGGTAGTGGAAAATTAGCTATCGGGGTCGAAATGGAATTTCGGAAGTGTGAACAGGTCCGTAGTGTCATTTTGGACGTGTGTGCAAATATTTAGGTCATTCAGACGTGTTTTGGTTGGTTTCGGCATCGTTGGCGATTTTGGGAAGTTTTAGGAATCTTATGCTTGAATCATGGGTTGAATTGGAGCTTCGATGTTATTTTGGGTGTTCCGAGGGTTCGAAAAAGTTCGGGTGATCATTTATTACTTGTTTGTATTTTTGGTTGGGGTCCCGAGGGGCTTGGGTTTATTTCAGATAGCCATCGAGGACTTGGAAGTGGGAAAATGCAGCTGAAATGCTGCTGGTGCTGCCCTTCTGGTGTGGCCGCACCTGCGGATGGATGAGCACATGTGCAATCTCTGCAGGTGCGGAAAAGGCGCGCAGGTGCGGAATTTGGAAAGCTGAGGGAAGGTCGCAGGTGCGAGAATTGGGCCACACCTGCAAAGCCGCAGGTGCGGAAGAGGAGCCACAGGCGCGAGGATTTGGACTAAAGCGGATTTCCGCAGGTGCGCACCAGAAGTTGGGCTTTATGCGACGCACTATGCGATCGCATAACGGGTATGCGGACCACATAATGGTCGCATACCTGGGCAGGCCACTACCCAATTTAAGGACAACTATGCGGTCCATTATGCGATCGCATTTCAGTTCTGCGGACCGCATAGTTGTCGCATTCTTGCCCTTTGATTTCTCTGAGGGGGGTTATGTGACGCACTATGCGATCGCATAACATGTATGCGGACCGCATAGTGGTCGCATACTTGCATAGTGTGTTTTAATTTTGGCCCACCTGGAGGGTCATTCTGCGGTCGTCTCTGCGGACCGCATGTCAGAAATGCGATTGCATTCCTGACCGCATTCCGGTGTCGGGCTCCTAATTTTTCTAATTTTAAAACCCGACCCCCAGTTCATTAAAACACCCCACCCCTTCATTTTTACAAGTTTTCTGAACAAAATAGAGAGAAGGAAAGGGGAGTTCTTGAGAGAGAAAATGGTTCTTCCATCAAGTTGATTTTAAAGTCCCTCAGGCCTGATAATTCGAGTAATCTTCTTCTTCCTCATTCTAGCAGGTAAGGGTTCCCAACTCTTTTTCCACTAATTTTCTGATTTTAAACAAAGGGAGGATTTGCATGGATTGTTTCTTGAAAATATTAACTAAGACCTTGCATGCATGTTTAATACTGGTGTTAATTTAGTAAGAGGGAGTGGTTTGGGGTAAATTTCACAAAGACGGGGTTGGTAATATAATGGGGTCACATAGTGTTTGGCATAATGTTTAAGAGAGTCTGAATTGCATGCATGGCTTCCAATTCTAAGTTGAATACGTTTATTTGTGAACTAGATTGACGGTACTAGTCGGTTCGGTGATTTGTGAGTAAAAGTTAAAAAGGGGATTTCGACTCCAGGTATGTTGGCTAAACTTTATCCTTGGGGATGAAAATCCCTAATATTTTCCAAATATTTAAGTATAACCGGCTCGAAATTCCTAATTTCTATATCACGGGTCATCCCGCATGAACTTACAAACTTGAGAATTTCAAATGAGCTTATTTTCAAAAGATAGAGATTTAAAGTATGGCTTGTTATTATAATGGTATGTCTCTGAGTCGTATTCTTAATGAAAAAGTAGTACACCATTTGGGTGAGGAAAACTCGGTATGCTTCATACTCCTAAGTGCTTTTATGTGTGCTTAATGACTTGATTGAGTATGTTTCGTTGTTGATAATCTATAAAGGTGTTGAAATGAACTGAATGAACTGGGAAAGAGTAATTCAAGAATAATTGAAGTATTTCTTGTTATGACTTTGGTGTGTGTTTCTATTGCTAGTTGGTATGCCCTAATCTTTGAGAAGAAACTTGTTGTGCTTAAAGTTTCAATTGTTGGGTAACTTTATATATATGATTTTATAGAATACTTTATACGTTGGAAATGAGTGGTGATCCTTGAAACTAAAATAAGGGAAAGTATGGAATACGAAATACGGCCATCGTGCCATGAATAGAGAAAACTTGAAAAAGGCCCAAAGAGCCGAGGAAATATTGCTATCGTGAGGGGTTTTCAATGCTAATAAATGTTTGTACAATGTGAACGATTCTGAGATGGATGCATTTCTACATATGTGTTACCTTTATGTGCAAACTAACTAAAAACGTTTTTGGGAGTATCATTAGAAAAACTGAGGAAGGGTGGGTCATAAGGCCCATACCGTAAACTACACGTGCCGGTGTAGGAGTGGATTGTGGATTGTGATGGTTCCCCTTGAATGGGATGAAATTGGTACCTAGAATTGGAAAATGAATGAGATCGACCCACACGACATATGTGGGGAGGCGACTTAGCTGATCGGGTTGAGATCAGACTCCGTGTTGCGTACATGGTGGTACTACTCCTGTAACAACTTTCTTTCACATCATATGTATCAACCCACATTGTCCGTGGGGGGATGGCCTAGCCGATCGGGCGTGATCGGACGCCGTGCTAACAAAGGCGGTGGAATATTGGTGCTAATGATCTCCCAGCCCAAGGTATATATATATATATATATATATATATAAAAACTATTTTCGTATACCGAAAAATTGTTATGTTTCAATTGGCTATTTGAATATCGTTGGTTTTGACTTGTTGTTTCTATGTGTTGTGTTTGCCTCTATGGATACTCTACTTGAAAGAGGATTTTTAGTTATTCATGCTAGTACTATTCGATGGTACTAACGTCCCTTTTGCCGGGGGCGCTACATCCGTTTCATGGATGTAGGTGACTCTGTAGCTGGTAACGCGGATCGCAGGTGACGGTGCCTTCTCCTTCTCCCCACAGCAGTTTTGGTGAGCCCTGCTTCCTCCCGGGTTCAAGTGTAGTGTTTGTTGTATTTATTTTGTACAAGACACTAAATTTTAAGGTATAGCCGGGGCCTTGTTACCGGCAAGTTATGTAAAATCCCTAGTATTCGTAGAGGCTCCGTAGACATGATGTGGGTGTATATATGTATTTTTGGGTAGTAACAGTACGTACTCGGAACCGTGGATCATGTTGGAAAGTTATGAATGTATTATATATGTTTGAATATCAATCGTTGAAATGCTAAAAGAGGAAATAAATGGAATTATGTTGTAAGATGTACCTTGAATCTAAATTCGGCTAACTCACATGAAATAATGTATGTTATGAACGCGGGGTAATACATTGGGCAGGAAAGGCAATCCAGGTCCGCTTGACCGGGATTATCCGATTAGGCGCCGGTCTTGTCCCTCGGTTTTGGGGCGTGACAAACTTGGTATTAGAGCCTAAGGTTTTAAAGTGTCCAAGGATGTCACAGAGCCGTGTCTATTAAAGCCCTTCTTATCGGTGTGTTGTCGACCACATCTATAATTAGGGGGCTACATGGACATTTAGGAGTTTCACCCTTCTTTGATACTCCAATCGTGCGATAGATCTCAAGTTAGGGAGTTAGTTTGCTCTCCAAGCCTTACTCTCAAAATGAGCAATCATGATACCATAATCCGCGTGTTTGAAGCCATAAGGAGGGAATGATCCCGCCATTGAGTCCGAAGGGATCGCCCAATGGCTTGTTAGGATAATGAATTGAGCCGTGGAGGGATTGGTAGAACCTATCGCTAAGAGGGGAGTGCCCTTTTCTCTATTGATGTCCCTGCACCACCAAATCTTATAGTATATCGGTATGGTACCAACATGCTCTTGTTGTATATGTACATCCATATTGAAGAACCTTCATAGGCATGGTCTTAATAAATGTTGAGTCACAAACCATTGCATGCACCTACTCTTTGAACGAGGTCCAGTATTTCTTGAATTCACTCTACCACAAATTTTCTTATATGAACTCTTTTATTATATCGAGCTCTATGATCATGTCCTTGAATTGAGTTGTAGCTATAGAATTACCATTTCCAACGCGCCTTTATAAACTCTATCAAGGGACTATACCCGAAGAATTTCTCATGGAATGAAGGGATGAACCATTATCATATGTTCGCAAAAAATAAAAAGATTTCTTTTCTTGGCCCTTTTCTTCGGGTTTCTGCTTCAATCTGAATGTAGATATAGGTGAAGATCTTGCTTTGTGTCATCATCATCTCTAGTATGGTAGTGCCCTCGCTCTATCTTTGTTGAGGCTTCCATTTTGGCCTAGTGGTGGAATTGGCTAAAATTTTATTTGCTTGGTGAGAATCTCCCTCTTCTCCGACAGGTTATTTTCTGAATTTGGTCTGCTCACTTACTTTTAAACATTATTAAATCTCCATCGAAGCTAGGGTCCGTCGAGCCTCCATGTAGCTGGATCGTGCTACTTATTCTTGTTGCTCATCTTATTCTTGAAGGTTGTTCTTCTTTTGGTTATAAGGAAGACGAGCATTTTCGCTCCTCCTTTGGATTGCATAATACTTGTTTAAGTGTCGTTATATGTTAATTGCTCCATGTTGCTACGAATCCAGCTGATTTTTGATGTTTGTAGTGGCTCCACTAGCCGTGAAGCTCTTGAGTTACTCTTAAAACCTCAAGTTCTTTTTTTTTATTAGCTACCCTGTCGTACCCGGCTTTCCTCTAGTTGTTGACCCATTCCTCAGTTCCAATATCAAGGGTCGAAGGAACAACATAATTGTGTCCTTGGTATCTAGAAATACAATTTCTTTTATCAATGGTGATCCACCCTAATTCTGTACCAATTCCGCTGAATCCAAAAAATGGGATAGATGTAACAATACCCTTATTTTCTAGCTAACTAGTTTCGGTCCTCTGATATTACTGGAGTTTTCAGTATTCTGACATAACTAAATAAGGATATGGGATTATAGGTGGCGGGGGAAAGTCAATCCATCCTCTTACTTTAACTACGAGCCTGCTTCATTTACTATCGGTTATACTATCCCTTCTCAATCATATTCCCTTAGAAGCACTATCGTTAAAGGTTGAACTCTGAACCAGAAAGAGCAGCTCTAATTTTAAAATACTTCTAGATATATGGTCAATGGATTAATAAATGCCACAAATTACATGGGTTCCCACTTCACTTCAAGTTCATCAAGGGTTGATAGCATGCCGCAATTTCTGAATCATCTATGCATGTGCTAATCTAACAATCCCCCTCCCAGTCGAACTCTCACCTTTTAGTTCTGGGGTTCACCAAAGAGAAACACACCTAGTAACATATTCATATGTCAGGCCTTTCTCTCGGCCAAGCCTTATAGCATCTCCCAATTTGGTCGGTAATAACTGGTTGTGTAGAAGTATGTTGTAGTGCTTCGTTGCGAAGCATAGTTGCTAAACATAAGTGGATTTTTAAATTTTGGAGCTATACATCATGTGACTATATGCAGATATCTTCTTTCAAAAACGTAAAGGTCCTCGTAATCCCTTATATTATCACCTTTCCTAATGGTTACAATGTAAAGGTCACTTCTATAAGCTCTTTCACTTTCTTTTCATTTGTTTTGCATCATGTGTTATTTACCCTCAATCTTCAATGCGATATTATCTCAATTTCTCAACTAGTTATCCGACTATATGATCTGATTTAATTAACCTCACTTTTATGTACTCTACAAGCGCCCTGGGAGTGGGCAAATTTCCCCTTACTATAGACTTCTAAATGTCTTCAACTTTGTTTAAGCTTGTTGATCCCAAATGGTGTTCTTAGTTGTGCTACCTTACTATCTATTTTCATTTGGTAACTCTCCTTGTGAATCTAATTTTATACCTTATGGCATCGAGGGTTGGGGTATGTTCCTTTTGTTATGATAAAAAGATATTGCTCGCACTTCTTGTGGGATTTCCTCCTAAGCAATCATCTACCTGCTCTACTTGGACATGTGACTAGATAACTTGGGTTACTCTTCTCCGATAAGTGCATCAAGACTTCTCACCCTTTCGTAATTATTCATATGGTCACTTCGAGGCCTTATTCTGCACTAGCTCGTAATGATTTTGAGTACTTTCTCGCCATCGTTGATGATTTTCTAGGGCTACGAGGGCATGTCTCATGGGTTCCAAAAGTAATGATTTTCCTTAAAGTTCAAGCTTAAATTGCCATGATTTCGAATCAAAGTGTGTCCCCTTTTCAAAAGTCTTAAATGGGTCAGATTTGATAAGGGTATGTGACTTTATGCTCACTCGGCTTCTAGGAGTATTGACAACGTCATGGTCATGTATGGGGAATTATTGCTACCTATGGCATTCCACCGCATTGGGAAGGGGTAGATTGTTCGAATTAGGATAACCTCATAAGTAGATGACTTCTTTTCCATCCTCATGCGCTTGTGGAATAGAGTCCTAGTGTCGCTTATTGTTAGGAGTGAAATCAAGTTCCATGTATTTCATTTGCAGCCTCAATCACACACATGTTGCAAGAGTCTTACCATTTGAGCTCAACTATTTACCTTACACTCAGAGACACAGCTGGTGTATCCTACTTGATCAGTTCTTTAAAGTCTCAAGTTCACATAAATGGTATCCACCCTATCTAAGAATAATAATTACCACTATGCTTCACTTATATGATAATTGATGTAGTCACCTGGATTAAACCATGTCGGCATCGTTAATATAGATCATCGTGTCTCTTAGCATATAACCTCATAAAATACTCTGCTCAGTACATTAACGGATTCCTGAATAACTCCAACCCAATATTGAACTCCGTTGCTCCTCACTGTATTTGGCCTATTTTGGTATTGAAAGTTCAATTGTGTCAAAGTCACCTTGTGATCACATATATTCAGTAGGTAATTCTATGGTCAATTTATTATAGCACATCTTAGAGAAATCATGAAGGTCACCACGAGTTTAGTTTGGGTGTTCACATAGAGATTTAGAATTCAGGAAGGTAAACCGGTTATTCTTAAAATTTTCCCTTATAGATGTTATGTGAATTAATAATGAAGGGTACATAAGCGCATTTCCCATTAGGTTACACTAGGAGTATGATGTTTCTCATGTATTTGTGTTTTCATATGTCTATGTCTAAGAAGGTAGTTGGAAGATCCTTTGTGTATCATTTTGGTGTAGATTATTGAAGGTGAAGTTAATGGGTAGTTAACTCATGCGAGGTATCTAGCTATCATCCTTGTTAGGTAAGTTTAAGGGTTGGGATTGCTTCCGTGAATGTGTAATGGCAAATCTTGTAAGTCGAGGGGGCCACCTTGAAGGCCGAAAGTGTCGTGGAAGGAAAATGTTTTCGCTTGGTTGTATATCAATTAGTTTTGACTTAAAAGGTACCTTATAGGTGTTATGATTTGAAAATGTGCAGTCCATGTTCAGGTGTCATTATAATAATGTAGTTCTTGTGATGCTGAGAATTAGTGTTATGGGTATATACATTGTAATGCTTTGTCGAGTTATTGATGAGTTTTTAAGATGGTTTTGGTGGTTCGCTGCCAGGTGGATAGGCCTAAGATACAAAGGAGACTCTGGCGAAATTTTCTGAAAATATTGGAGTTAGTGTAAATCTGGAAGTTTGCATATCATGTTTTAAAAACCAAACGATTTCCAAAAACCTCATTCGAGGACGAATGATTTTTAAGGGGGGGGGAGAATGTAAAGACCCGTAAAATTTCTTGTTTAAAATAATGCCGAATAAGTCCCCAAGTTGTTATAATTGTAGAAATTCTTAAAACGGGCCTTGATTGTGTAAAGTACCCCGGAATTTGAAAGAATAAAATTTTCCAGAAGTTGGGCGTTATGCGACGCACTATGCGATCGCATAACGGGTATGCGGACCGCATAATGGTCGCATACCTGCGCAGGCCACTGCCTAATTTAAGGACAACTATGCGGTCCATTATGCGATCGCATTTCGGTTCTGCGAACCACATAATTTTCGCATTCTTGCCCTTTGATTTCTGTGAGGGAGGTTATGCGACGCACTATGCGATCGCGAAACGTCTATGCGGACCGCATAGTGGTCGCATACCTGCACAATGTGTTTTAATTTTTGCCCACCTGGAGGGTCATTCTGCGGTCGTCTCTGCGGACCGCATGTCAGGAATGCGATCGCATTCCTGACCGCATTCCGTTGTCGGGCTCCTAATTTTTCTAATTTTAAAAGCCGACCCCCAGTTCATTAAAACACCCCACCCCTTCATTTTTACAAGTTTTCTGAACAAAATAGAGAGAAGGAAAGGGGAGTTCTTGAGAGAGAAAATGGTTCTTCCATCAAGTTGATTTTAAAGTCCCTCAGGCCTGATAATTCGAGTAATCTTCTTCTTCCTCATTCTAGCAGTTAAGGGTTCCCAACTCTTTTTCCACTAATTTTCTGATTTTAAACAAAGGGAAGATTTGCATGGATTGTTTCTTGAAAATATTAACTAAGACCGTGCATGCATGTTTAATACTGGTGTTAATTTAGTAAGAGGGAGTGGTTTGGGGTAAATTTCACAAAGACGGGGTTGGTAATCTAATGGGGTCACATAGTGTTTGGCATAATGTTTAAGAGAGTCTGAATTGCATGCATGGCTTCCAATTCTAAGTTGAATACGTTTATTTGTGAACTAGATTGACGGTACTAGTCGGTTCGGTAATTTGTGAGTAAAAGTTAAAAAGGGGATTTCGACTCCAGGTATGTTGGCTAAAATTTCTCCTTCGGGATGAAAATCCCTAATGTTTTCCAAATATTTAGGTATAATCGGCTCGAAATTCCTAATTTCTATATTCCGGGTCATCCCGTATGAACTTACAAACTTGAGAATTTCAAATGAGCTTATTTTCAAAAGATAGAGATTTAAAGTATGGCTTGTTATTATAATGGTATGTCTTTGAGTCGTATTCTTAATGAAAAAGTAGTACACCATTTGGGTGAGGAAAACTCGATATGCTTCATACTCCTAAGTGCTTTTATGTGTGCTTAATGACTCGATTGAGTATGTTTCGTTGTTGATAATCTATAAAGGTGTTGAAATGAAATGAATGAACTGGGAAAGAGTAATTCAAGAATAATTTAAGTATTGCTTGTTATGACTTTGGTGTGTGTTTCTATTGCTAGCTGGTATGCCCTAATCTTGGAGAAGAAACCTGTCGTGCTTAAAGTTTGAATTGTTGGGTAACTTTATATATATGATTTTCTAGAATACATTATACGTTGGAAATGAGTGGTGATCCTTGAAACTAAAAGAAGAGAAAGTATGGAATACGAAATACCGCCATCGTGACATGAATAGAGAAAACTTGAAAAAGGCCCAAAGAGCCGAGGAAATATTGCTATCGTGAGGGTTGTCAATGCTAATAAATGTTTGTACAATGTGAACGATTCTGAGATGGATGCATTTCTACATATGTGTTACCTTTGTGTGCAAACTAACTAAAAACGTTTTTGGGAGTATCATTAGCAAAACCGAGGAAGGGTGGGTCACAAGGCCCATACCGGAAACTACACGTGCCGGTGTAGGAGTGGATTGTGGATTGTGGTGGTTCCCCTTGAATGGGATGAAATTGGTACCTGTGAATTGGAAAATGAATGAGATCGACCCACACGGCATATGTGGGGAGGCGGCTTAGCGGATCGGGTTGAGATCAGACTCCATGTTGCGCACATGGTGGTACTACTCCTGTAACAACTTTCTTTCGCATCATATGTATCAACCCACATTGTCCGTGGGGGGATGGCCTAGCCGATCGGGCGTGATCGGACGCCGTGCTAACAAAGGCGGTGGAATATCGGTGCTAATGATCTCCCAGCCAAAAGTATATATATATATATATATAAACTATTTTCGTATAGCGAAAAATTGTTATGTTTCAATTGGCAATTTGAATATCGTTGGTTGTGACTTGTTGTTTCTATGTGTTGTGTTTGCCTCTATGGATACTCTACTTGAAAGAGGATTTTTAGTTATTCATGCTAGTACTATTCGATGGTACTAACGTCCCTTTTGCCAGGGGCGCTACATCTCTTTCATGGATGTAGGTGACTCTGCAGCTGGTAACGTGGATCGCAGGTGACGGTGCCTTCTCCTTCTCCCCACAACAGTTTTGGTGAGCCTCGCTTCCTCCCGGGTTCAACTGTAGTGTTTGTTGTATTTCTTTTGTACAAGACACTAAATTTTAAGGTATAGCCGGGGCCTTGTTACCGGCAAGTTATGTAAAATCCCTAGTATTTGTAGAGGCTCCGTAGACATGATGTGGGTGTATATATGTATATTTGGGTAGTAACAGTATGTACTCGGAACCGTGGGTCATGTTGGAAAGTTATGAATGTATTATGTATGTTTGATTATCAATCGTTGAAATGCAAAAAGAGGAAAAAAATGGAATTATGTTGTAAGATGTACCTTGATCTAAATTCGGCTAACTCGTATGAAATAATGTATGTTATGAACGCGGGGTAATACGTTGGGCAGGAAAGGCAATCCAGGTCCGCTTGACCGGGATTATTCGGTTAGGCGCCGGTCTCGTCCCTCGGTTTTTGGACGTGATAAACTTGGTATCAGGGCCTAAGGTTTTAAAGTGTCCAAGGATGTCTCGGAGCCGTGTCTAGTAGAGCCCTTCTTATCGGTGTGTTGTCGACCACATCTATAATTAGGGGGCTACATGGACATTTAGGAATTTCACCCTTCTTTGATACTCCAATCGTGCGATAGAGCTCAAGTTAGGGAGTTAGTTTTCTCTCCAAGCCTTACTCTCAAAATGAGTAATCATGATACCATAATCCGCGTGTTTGAAGCCATGAGGAGGGAATGATCCCGCCATTAAGTCTGAAGGTACTGCCCAAGGGCTTGTTAGGATAATGAATTGAGCTTTGGAGGGATTGGTAGAACCTATCGCTAAGAGGGGAGTGCCCTTGTCCCTATTGATGTCCCTGCACCACCAAATCCTATAGTATATCGGTATGGTACCAACATGCTCTGTTTGTATATGTAAATCCATATTGAAGAACCTTCATAGGCATGGTCTTAATAAATGTTGANATATGCAATCTTTTATGATATCGAGCTCTATGATCATGTCCTTGAATTGAGTTGTAGCTATAGAATTACCATTTCCAACGCGCCTTTATAAAATCTATCAAGGGACTATACCCGAAGAATTTCTCATCGAACGAAGGGATGAACCATTATCATATGTTCGCAAAAAATAAAAAGAAATCTTTTCTTGGCCCTTTTCTTCGGGTTTCTGCTTCAATCTGAATGTAGATATAGGTGAAGATCTTGCTTTGTTTCATCATCATCTCTAGTATGGTAGTGCCCTCGCTCTATCTTTGTTGAGGCTTCCATTTTGGCCTAGTGGTGGAATTGGCTAAAATTTTATTTGCTTGGCGAGAATCTCCCTCTTCTCCAACAGGTTATTTTCTGAATTTGGTCTGCTCACTTACTTTTAAACATTATTAAATCTCCGTCGAAGCTAGGGTCCGTCGAGCCTCCATGTAGCTGGATCGTGCTACTTATTCTTGTTGCTCATCTTATTCTTGAAGGTTGTTCTTCTTTTGGTTATAAGGAAGACGAGAATTTTAGCTCCTCCTTTGGATTGCATAATACTTGTTTAAGTGTCGTTATATGTTAATTGCTCCATGTTGCTACGAATCCAGCTGATTTTTTATGTTTGTAGTGGCTCCACTAGTCGTGAAGCTCTTGAGTTACTCTTAAAACCTCAAGTTCTTTTTTTTGATTAGCTACTCTGTCGTACCCGGCTTTCCTCTAGTTGTTGACCCATTCCTCAGTTCCAATATCAAGGGCCGAAGGAACAACATAATTGTGTCCTTGGTATCTAGAAATACAATTTCTTTTATCAATGGTGATCCACCCTAATTCTGTACCAATTCCGCTGAATCCAGAAAATGGGATAGATGTAACAATACCCTTATTTTCTAGCTAACTAGTTTTCGGTCCTCTGATATTACTAGAGTTTTCAGTATTCTAACATAACTAAATAAGGATATGGGATTATAGGTGGTGTGGGCAAGTCAATCCATCCTCTTACTTTAACTACGAGCCTGCTTCAGTTACTATTGGTTATACTATCCCTTCTCAATCATATTCCCTTAGAAGCACTATCGTTAAAGGTTGAGCTCTGAACCAGAAAGAGCAACTCTAATTTTAAAATACTTCTAGATATATGGTCAATGGATTAATAAATGCCACAAATTACATGGGTTCCCACTTCACTTGAAGTTCATCAAAGGTTGATAGCATGCCGCAATTTCTGAATCATCTATGCATGTGCTAATCTAACAATCCCCTTCCCAGTCGAACTCTCACCTTTTAGTTCTGGGGCTCACCATAGAGAAACACACCTAATAACACATTCATATGTCAGGCCTTTCTCTCGGCCAAGCCTTATAGCATCTCCCAATTTGGTCGGTAATAACTGGTTGTGTAGAAGTGTGTTGTAGTGCTTCGTTGCGAAGCATAAATGAATTTTTAAATTTTGGAGCTATACATCATGTTACTATATGGAGAAATCTTCTTTCAAAAACGTAAAGGTCCTCGTAATCCCTTATATTATCACCTTTCCTAATGGTTACAATGTAAAGGTCACTTCTATAAGCTCTTTCACTTTCTTTTCATTTGTCTTGCATCATGTGTTGTTTACCCTCAATCTTCAATGCGATATTATCTCAATTTCTCAACTAGTTATCCAACTATATGATCTGATTTAATTAACCTCACTTTTATGTACTCTACAAGCGCCCTGGGAGTGGGAAAATTTCCCCTTACTACACACTTCTAAATGTCTTCAACTCTGTTTAAGCTTGTTGATCCCAAATGGTGTTCTTAGTTGTGCTACCTTACTATCTATTTTCATCTAGTAACTCTCCTTGCGAATCTAATTTTATACCTTATGGCATCGAGGGTTGGGGTATGTTCCTTTTGTTATGATAAAATATTGCTCGCACTCCTTGTGAGATTTCCTCCTAAGCAATCATCTACCTGCTCTACTTGTCCATGTGACTAGATAACTTGGGTTACTCTTCTCCGATAAGTGCATCAAGACTTCTCACCCTTTCGTAATTATTCATATGGTCTCTTCGAGACCTTATTCTGCACTAGCTCGTAATGATTTTGAGTACTTTCTCGCCATCGTTGATGATTTTCTAGGGCTACTAGGGCATGTCTCATGGGTTCCAAAATTAATGATTTTCCTTAAAGTTCAAGCTTAAATTGCCATGATTTCGAATCAAAGTGTGTCCCCTTTTCAAAAGTCTTATATGGGTCGGATTTGATAAGGGTATGTGACTTTATGCTCACTCGGCTTCTAGGAGTATTGACAACGTCATGGTCATGTATGGAGAATTATTGCTACCTATGGCATTCCACCACATTGGGAAGGGGTAGATTGTTCGAATTAGGATAACCTCATAAGTAGATGACTTCTTTTCCATCCTCATGCGCTTGTGGAATAGAGTCCTTGTGTCGCTTATTGTTAGGAGTGAAATCAAGTTCCATGTATTTTATTTGCGGCCTCAATCACACCCATGTTGAAAGAGTCTTACAATTTGAGCTCAACTATTTACCTTACACTCAGAGACACAACTGGTGTATCCTACTTGATCAGTTCTTTAAAGTCTCAAAATCACATACATAGTATCCACCTTATCTAAGAATAATAATTACCGCTATGCTTCACTTATCTGATAATTGATGTAGTCACCTGGATTAAACCATGTCGGCATCGTTAATATAGATCATCGTGTCTCTTAGCCTATAACCTCATAAAATATTTTGCTCAGCACATTAATGAATTCCTGAATAACTCCAGCCCAATCTTGAACTCCGTTGCTCCTCACTGTATTTGGCCTATTTTGGTATTGAAAGTTCAATTGTGTCAAAGCCACCTTGTGATTACATATATTCAGTAGGTAATTCTATGGTCAATTTATTATAGCACATCTTAGAGAAATCATGAAGGTCACCACGAGTTTAGTTTGGGTGTTCGCATAGAGATTTAGAATTCAGGAAGGTAAATCGGTTATTCTCAAAAATTTCCCCTATAGATGTTATGTGAATTGATAATGAAGGGTACATAAGCGCATTTCCCATTAGGTTACACTAGGAGTATGATGTTTCTCATGTATTTGTGTTTTCATATGTCTATGTCTAAGAAGGTAGTTGGAAGATCGTTTGTGTATAATTTTGGTGTAGATTATTGAAGGTGAAGTTAATGGGTAGTTAACTCATGCGAGGTATCTAGATATCATCCTTGTTAGGTAAGTTTAAGGGTTGGGATTGCTTCCGTGAATGTGTAATGGCAAAGCTTGTAAGTCGAGGGGGCCACCTTGAAGGCCGAAAGTTTCGTGGTAGGAAAATGTTTTCGCTTGGTTGTATATCAATTAGTTTTGACTTGAAAGGTACCTTATAGGTGTTATGATCTGAAAATGTGCAGTCCATGTTCAGGTGTCATTATAATAATGTAGTTCTTGTGATGCTGAGAATTAGTATTATGGGTATATACAATGTGATGCTTTGTCGAGTTATTGATGAGCTTTTAAGATGGTTTTGGTGGTTCGCTGGCAGGTGGATAGGCCTAAGATACAAAGGAGACTCTGGAGAAATTTTCTGAAAATATTGGAGTTAGTGTAAATATGGAAGTTTGCATATCATGTTTTCAAAAGCAAACGATTTCCAAAATCCTCATTCGAGGACGAATGATTTTTAAGGGGGGGAGAATGTAAAGACCCGTAAAATTTCTTTTTTTAAATAATGCCGAATAAGGCCCCAAGTCTTTATAACTGTAGAAATTCTTAAAACGGGCCTTGATTGTGTAAAATACCCCGAAATTTGAAAGAATAAAATTTTCCAGAAGTTGGGCGTTATGCGACGCACTATGCGATCGCATAACGGGTATGCGGACCGCATAATGGTCGCATACATGCGCAGGCCACTGCCCAATTTAAGGACAACTATGCGGCCCATAATGCGATCGCATTTCAGTTCTGCGGACCACATAGTTGTCGCATTCTTGCCCATTTATTTTGTGAGGGAGGTTATGCGACGCATTATGCGATCGCGAAACGTCTATGCGGACCGCATAGTGGTCGCATACCTACACAGTGTGTTTTAATTTTGGCCCACCTGGAGGGTCATTCTGCAGTCGTCTCTGTGGACCGCATGTCAGGAATGCGATCACATTCCTAACCGCATTCCGTTGTCCGGCTCCTAATTTTTCTAATTTTAAAACCCGACCCCCAGTTCATTAAAATACCCCACCCCTTCATTTTTACAAGTTTTCTGAACAAAATAAAGAGAAGGAAAGGGGAGTTCTTGAGAGAGAAAGTGGTTCTTCCATCAAGTTGATTTTTAAAGTCCCTCAGGCCTGATAATTCGAGTAATCTTCTTGTTCCTCATTCTAGCAGGTAAGGGTTCCCAACTCTTTTTTCACTAATTTTCTGATTTTAAACAAAGGGAGGATTTGCATGGATTGTTTCTTGAAAATATTAACTAAGACCTTGCATGCATGTTTAATACTGGTGTTAATTTAGTAAGAGGGAGTGGTTTGGGGTAAATTTTACAAAGATGGGGTTGGTAATCTAATGGGGTCACATAGTGTTTGGCAGAATGTTTAAGAGAGTCTGAATTGCATGCATGGCTTCCAATTCTAAGTTTAATACGTTTATTTGTGAACTAGATTGACGGTACTAGTCGGTTCGGTGATTTGTGAGTAAAAGTTAAAAAGGGGATTTCGACTCCAGGTATGTTGGCTAAAATTTCTCCTTCGGGATTAAATTCCCTAATGTTTTCCAAAGATTTAAGTATAATCGGCTCGAAATTCCTAATTTCTATATCCTGGGTCATCCCGTATGAACTTACAAACTTGAGAATTTCAAATGAGCTTATTTTCAAAAGATAGAGATTTAAGTATGGCTTGTTATTATAATGGTATGTATTTGAGTTGTATTCCTAATGAAAAAGTAGTACACCATTTGGGTGAGGAAAACTCGGTATGCTTCATACTCCTTAGTGCTTTTATATGTGCTTAGTGACTTGATTGAGTATGTTTCGTTGTTGATAATCTATAAAGGTGTTGAAATGAACTGAATGAACTGGGAAAGAGTAATTCAAGAATAATTGAAGTATTGCTTGTTATGACTTTGGTGTGTGTTTCTATTGCTAGTTGGTATGCCCTAATCTTTGAGAAGAAACCTGTTGTGCTTAAAGTTTCAATTGCTGGGTAACTTTATATATATGATTTTCTAGAATACTTTATACGTTGGAAATGAGTGGTGATCCTTGAAACTAAAAGAAGGGAAAGTATGGAATACGAAATACGGCCATTGTGCCATGAATAGAGAAAACTTGAAAAAGGCCCAAAGAGCCGAGGAAATATTGCTATCGTGAGGGGTTTTCAATGCTAATAAATGTTTGTACAATGTGAACGATTGTGAGATGGATGCATTTCTACATATGTGTTACCTTTTTGTGCAAACTAACTAAAAACGTTTTTGGGAGTATCATTAGCAAAACCGAGGAAGGGTGGGTTATAAGGCCCATACCGAAAACTACACGTGCCGGTTTAGGAGTGGATTGTGGATTGTAGTGGTTCCCCTTGAATGGGATGAAATTGGTACCTGTGAATTGAAAAATGAATGAGATCGACTCACACGGCATATGTGGGGAGGCGGCTTAGCTGATCGGGTTGAGATCAGACTCCATGTTGCGCAAATGGTGGTACTACTCCTGTAACAACTTTCTTTCGCATCATATGTATCAACCCACATTGTCCGTGGGGGAATGGCCTAGCCGGTCGGGCGTGATCGGACGCCGTGCTAACAAATGCGGTGGAATATCGGTGCTAATGATCTCCCAGCCAAAAGNATATATATATATATATATATATATATATATATATATATATATAAACTATTTTCGTATACCGAATAATTGTTATGTTTCAATTGGCTATTTGAATATAGTTGGTTGTGACTTGTTGTTTCTATGTGTTGTGTTTGCCTCTATGGATACTCTATTTGAAAGAGGATTTTTAGTTATTCATGCTAGTACTATTCGATGGTACTAACGTCCCTTTTGCCGGGGGCGCTACATCCCTTTCAGGGATGTAGGTGACTCTGTAGCTGGTAACGCGGATCGTAGGTGACGGTGCCTTCTCCTTCTCCCCACAGTAGTTTTGATGATCCCCGCTTCCTCCCGGGTTCAAGTGTAGTGTTTGTTGTATTTCTCTTGTACAAGACACAAAATGTTAAGGTATATCCGGGGCCTTGTTACCGGCAAGTTATGTAAAATCTCTAGTATTCGTAGAGGCTCCGTAGACATGATGTGTGTGTATATATGCATTTTTGGGTTGTAACAGTACGTACTCGGAACCGTGGATCATGTTGGAAAGTTATGAATGTATTATGTATGTTTGAATATCAATCGTTGAAATGCTAAAAGAGGAAAAATATGGAATTATGTTGTAAGATGTACCTTGAATCTAAATTCGGCTAACTCACATGAAATAATGTATGTTATGAACGCGGGGTAATACGTTGGGCAGGAAAGGCAATCCAGGTCCGCTTGACCGGGATTATCCGGTTAGGCGCCGGTCTCGTCCCTCGGTTTTGGGGCGTGACAGATTTAGGGTGAAATCTATGGAAAAAATCAGTGAATAAATTGGGGGTTAGGGCTTGGAAACTTGAGACTTTAATTGAGGAATTGAATGGTCATTTGTGGTTGGACTTTGGTGTATTTTATATGGGTAGATTCGTGGAAGGATAAGGATTCTAGTTTTGTCATTTTTATCGTATTCCGAGACGTGGGTCTAGGGGGTCAGGTCTGGCCAACTTCGGGATTTTTGCCTAATTGTGATGATTTTCGAATGGGTTTCGTCTCCCTAGCATATTTTAATGTTATTAATCTGGTTTTTGTAGATTTGGAGCAATTGGGAGCCGATTTGAGAGGCAAGAGCATCGCGGAGTAGTTTTCGGGCCGGTTTGAGGTAAGTAATGACTGTAAATCTTGTCTTGAGGGTAGAAAACCCGGGACTTCACATTGTATCACTGTTGTGGAGTGGCGCACATGCTAGATGACGAGTGTGTGGTGTACACTATTGGGGGATTGTGACTTGGTCCGTCCCATAACAACTAAAAAGTTGTGTATTTCATTACAAATCACATGATATTTTATGTTTTAAAGGATTATTACTATGTTTTGGGCTTAATGTCGTATTTGGGCCTCGTGACATGTGTTTAGACCCCTTCGGGGCTTTTTACTACTATTCCTCATAATTCATTTCATTTTACACTAAACTTCTTGGGCATTTTTCTGAAATTGTTGGAAATTACACTTTCCAAAGGATTTTTACTGAAATTGGCTTTTTAAGCGTGAATATTTAACGTGTACACTATTGGAAAGAAAGATTGTGCTTATTGTGAAATGATGATTTGACTTTATGTGTTTCTTACTGCTCAAACCTGATTTATTTTCATTACAACTGAGTTGGCGTACTCACATTACTCCATGCACCTTGTGTGTAGATCCAGGTGCTAGGGCAGAGTGAGATGTCTATCTGTTCCCGAGACTTCTCGGAGATTTTGCGAGGTAGTTGCACGCGTCCTTAACCCTACTCTCTCCTACTTTCTATTATAGAGTTTATTTTTCCAGACTTGTATATTTTCGGTAGATGCTCATGACTAGTGACTCTGTGGTCTTAGGGATTGTATTGTAAACATATGGTGTAGCTTTGTCTATTTAGAAGGTAATTTAAATGAAACCTTTAGGGGTTATCAGTTTAGAAATGATATAAATGAAACATTCTTACGTCCTGGGTGTTGATTTGGGTGGCCTAGTTCCACGATAGGCGCCATCACGACTAGTTCAGATTTGGGGTTGTGACAAGTTGGTATCAAAGCCTAGGTTACATAGGACTTACCGGTCATGAGAAGGTTTAGTAGAGTCTTGCGGATCAGTACGGAGACGTCTGTACTTATCTTCGAGAGGCTACAGAACCCTTATGAAAAATCACACATTCTTGAATTCTTGTCATGCAAATCCATTTCTTCTGCCAAAAGCGTAACTCTTGAAATTCCTTTCATGTATTCGAATGTGCATGTTAGCACTCGGTATCAGTTGTACATCGACGACTTGTAATTTCCATAGGTGAGGTACGAGATGTGATTTTTTTGGCATGCTGATAATGGGCCAGTCTGGAGGACTTGAGGCCGGATTTTGTCTGTGGCTTGAGTGCTGAAATTTTGTTTGTGCGAGCACGTGCATTTGGGGACTTATATGTCCGTTTGTGTCCTTATTGATGGGATTTTGTGACTAGATGACTACGTGGTGAGTGTGATTTGATGGTTATATGCGTTCAGGTGGTTTGACTGTGACAAAATGAATTGGCGGGAGATGTAGCAAGAACCATTGAGTATTTGACTTCTATCTTAAGTTAGAATATGGCCTCGAGTTGTTAGTGTATTGAAGGACCTCTCGCGTAGCTTAGTTGTGGAGTGAAGTGGATTTTCCTGTTGTGTTCTGAGCTTTTGGTGAAGTCTTTTGGGCTGACCAATTCCCCAGCAACATTCATGTATTTGATTAACGGTGTATTTAAGTCGTGTTAGCACTCCTCTATTATTGTATTCATTGATGGCATCTTGGCGTACTCACGTAGCCAGGGGTAGCATACTCAGCATTTGAGGATGTTATTATAAGGATTCATGGAGGAGAAGCTCTATGCAATGTTCTCCAAGTGTGAATTTTGGCCCAGTTCAGTAGCATTATTGGGACACGTGGTGTCCAATGAGGGTATCCATGTGGTCGGACGAGTGTGAGTAGAGCTTCTAGAAGCTCAAGATTTCCTTTACCACAATTCCGGTGTTAGTTCCGCCATCAGCTTCATGTTCTTATACCACGTATCTTGATGCCTCGAGGATAGGCATTGGTTGTGTTTTAATGCAGGAAGGTATAGTGATTGCGTGATAGCTATGATTTTTGGAAGGGTATAGAGATGATATCAGTTTGAGGCTAAGCAGGCGGGGTTATCTCCTGCGAGGTGTCCTGAGATTATGTGATCCTTATGTTGTGTTTTATAGTAAGTTCTCTTTTACCAATAGGTGATATATGCCGCAATTTGAGTTTAGATCGCTTGTGGAAGTTGGCATGACCATTCAATGGTGAATGCAAGATTTGCAAACGATTTGGGATATTAGATGGTTTGTGTCATATGAGCTTATGAAGGATTTAGTTGAATCTCACGACAGTATGGTGGCAGTGATAGCGTATGGGCATTGTGAGTTATTGTTTGTCTTTATCGTTAGCTTTGAGACAAGTGGAGATGTGTAATTGGCTAGAAACTGAGATTTACGTTGGGGGTGTAAAACATTATCATAGATTCTTCATATCAGTATCAGGAAGGTGAAGGTAATGGCTTTAGATTTACAGGAAGTCTCTTCAGGGTAAATATTTTGCATGTGGTACTTTTGGGGATATTTGGGGGAGTATTAAGCGGCTTATGAGCCTTAGACGGTATAGTTTTATTCTTGGGTCTCGTGTGGTGAGCCTGGGGTAAGATTTGTGGTATTATGTCAAGAAGAAGTATCAATTCGAAGGTCAGTCAGAAGGAACTTGGATAAATAGGACAACTTGGTAGTAGGTCGGATCGACATGATAAGGGATATTATTAGTTCCTTGAGTATGAGGTAATGAGCTTTTACAGGTTTTTATTGGCAATGTTCTTGGGTTTTGGGTGACCTGCGTAGCTTGGTTGAGTTAGAAGGATTCAGTCCTGACGGTTTGGTGTGGTACAAATGGAATTCGGATAATTCTAGATGGTTTCTTCTACGGTTAGAGATGTGTATTTTCTACTTGGGTGAGGAGCATGTGATGCATAGTGATTTTGCTTCTAGATGGGATCAAATGTAATGTTCTTG
>ML289995.1:0-21256 GCA_005239495.1 Nicotiana undulata | reverse complement strand
TTTTCAAACTAAGTCTTACTGAGGATTTCACTGAGATATATTGATATATACTTGTTTTCAAGGGATTTCTGAAAACTGATTTCGAACTTATGAATTTGCTGAACACTACTTGGTGACTTGATGTTTTACTGGTTGTGGTGAATGGTGTATCTGTTTGTGTACTTTATATTTCTCAGACTGTGATTTCTTTTCATTACTACTGAGTTGGCGTACTCATAAAGACTCCCTGTGCCTCTGTGCACAGATAGATGCCTCGTTCGTTAGCAGCAGTCACGGGATTTCGAGGTAGTTGTCCAGCGTCCATAGCTTCTTTATTTCCCCTCCTTGTTTAGCTTTAGCACTTGATTCAGAGATATACATTATAGTTTTAGCAGAGTTTGATTTATTTATTCGTAGATGCTCATGACTATTGACTCCGGTTCTTGGGAGGTGGTTTAAAATATTATGGGGACGCTAAGAATTATTTATATTATTTATGCTATGGTTGCTTGCTGATTATTTAATTGTGAAGTGTTATGATTGAACAAAAGCGTAGTAAAGTGATGGTCGGCTAGCCTAGTTCCACGATAGGCGCCATCACGACCTGTTAGGATTTGGGGTCGTGACACAAATCCTATTACAAGCAACAACAACAACAACACAACAACAACAATAACAATATTAACAACAACATTAAAACCAACAAAGTATAAAGTTCAATAGAACTAACACATTAAACGAACAAAACTAAGTTAACGCTTATTACAAGCCCATTCGAAAACCGGTTCTATTGTCTAGTTCAAAGTATATAAAAGTAACTAAGGAAAACTAAGTATATAAAACTAAGTGTTCTTTCAGCATCCTCGTCCGAAAGTTGGATTGCCTCGCCCGACTCATTAGGTGGCTGACTGCGTATGAACTCCTCCACGTCAGATGTGAAGCGACCCTATAAGAAAAATTATATTGAATTAGCATTTCAAATTTTATATAAAAGTAAATCAAAATACTTAATGAAAAGTAAAAAACTTACATGTACAGTAAAGGCTTGGCCCTCGACCCACCTTTCTGGATCAGTCTCTTTCTTCTTCTTTACAATATGAGTCTCATTGAATAACTCATCTTGCTTCATTGGCATCATAAAGCTGTCTGGTGGCTTTGGTGATTATCATCGTAGTAATATTACTCGGGATAAACTTAGATACAGAGAATAACTTGGATACAGTATCTGGCAGGGTGTGTCTTTGATAAATTGTTGTTCTCATTAGCGACAATGATGATGAGAAGGAAATGGCATGTGTTTCGAACAGTGATGGTGTAGGTAAGAATTTAACATTTCCTAAGCAGATAAAAGAAGAGGTTATAGAGGAATTCTCTACTTCATTTTCGAAGAGGAAAAGAAGTTTAATTGAGAGTGACAAGGTTGATGGTAATGGAAAGTTGTCAGTTGCTCATGGTAGTTCCCATAAAACGAGGATCATAAGACTCTGTGATGACAAAGACGAAAGGAAGTTTTAGTCTCAACTTTGTTCCAAGTCTGATCCGTACAAGCTTAATGTGATTGGTGATATTTCTTCGGATTCAGACAATAATTTGAGTGACAAAAGTATGGAAATGCTAATCAAAAAAATTAAAGGTAAAACGTTTTTCTTGGAAGATACGGATGTTGAACTCTGCATGAACGTGATATGTGCACTTTATAGGCAGCAGATTTCTCAAAACTTCTCTTCCTTAGAGAAGCGTTTTACCTTTAGTTCTTTTGATTAGCATTTCCATACTTTTGTCACTCAAATCATTGTCTGAATCCAAAGAATTATCACCAATCCCATTAAGCTTGTAGGGATCAGACTTGGAAGAAAGTTGAGAATAAAACTTCCTTTCGTCATTGTCATGACAGTGTCACATCCCACCTTTCAGGCCGTGACTGCGTGTAACGTTGGACCCGCTAGACAAGCCAACGTACACAACACCTTGACATTTTTAAAATAACTTGACAGTAATAAAGCAATTATCTTTCAAACCTTTACTGAATTAACCAAGACCACTTCAAAAGTTCTACAGTAGGAATGTAATAATACTCCGAAAAACGCATAATGAAATGATAAAGATAACAACCTCGCAAAAAAACCCAAAACCAGGGTGTCACAACCTCACGGATTGTCTATAAGAATACTAAATACAAGTCTGAAAGGAAATACAATATTGTCTTTAGAACAGAAGGAGAAATAAGACAATAAGATACTAATAGCAGGAGAGTCTCCAGGGCCGACGAACGCCAGTGTTATACCTTGAAGCTCGATGTGGACTGAAGGTGACTCCCTCAGAGCGGTCCATGGGGTCCGAAAGTGGGATCTGCACAACATAGAGAAGTGCAGTGTAGTATCAGTACAACCGAACCCATGTACTGAGTAAGTGCCGAGCCTAACCTCGACCGAAGTAGTGACGAGGCTAGACTTAGCAAATAACGTTCACCTGTCCTATTCTACAACACAAAATACAGATAACAAAGCAAGGAAGGGTAACAGTCATATACGGGAAACGGGAGCAGATAACGGGAAAAACCATAAGATAGAGCAGTTAATTAACATCAAGTAAGAAAAGAAACAATTCATCGAAAACTGATATGGTATGAAAGACATGTCTGAATGATAACAATGGCACGACATCACCCTTCGTGCTTTTACTCTCTTCCTCACCAATGCAATGTATGTTGTAATCAATGTAATCATGGCACGACAATAACCTTTGTGCTTGCAATAAATGTAAACATGGCACGACATCACCCTTCGTGCTTTTATCTCTTCCTCACTACACATGACATGATGTAGTCAATGTAAAAACATGGCACGGCATCACCCTTCGTGCTTTTACTCTCTTCCTCACCAATGCAACGTATGTTGTAATCAATGTAATCATGGCACGGTATTAACCTTCGTGCTTGCAATAAATGTAAACATGGCACGACATCACCCTTCGTGCTTTTACTCTCTTCCTCACTATGCATGACATGATGTAATCAATGTAAAAACATGGCACGACATCACCCTTCGTGCTTTACATTTTTCATCACCAATGCAAGACAATGTGTATGGTAAGGAATGCAGCATAGTGGGGAAATATAGTTCAAATTACCCGGCAAGGGGAAATATCAGTTAATGTCTCAATAAATGCCCGACAAGGGTCTCAGCTATAACCATACAACTCAATATGTATATACTGTATACTTGGATCCTCAATTGAACCAACATTTCATAATCTCTACAACCAGTACATCAACCACAATCAACTTCTTAAGTAGAGGCAATTATATAGTATGATGAACATTGAAGAAATAACTAAATTTTCATCAAAATAGACTCACGGGCATGCTTGACTCACAATGTATAGGTACTCGTCACCTCACCTATACATAGAACATGATAAACACATAACACATAACATACAATACCTAATCCCTCACCAAAGTTAGGCAAGACACTTACCTCGGTCCAAAGTATAGTAGTCAACCCCCTAAGACCGTCTTTCCTTTATAATCCGACTCCGAAACAACGATATCTAGGCATGATTAATTTAATAATATCAATATTGACTCATTAATACAATCCCATAGCCTAAATACACAACTCCCAGCATTCTTCCAAAATTTCCCAAAATTCGACCCCGGGCCCGCTTGGTCCAAACTCGAGGTTCGGACCAAAACCCGATCACCCATAACCCCACGAGTTAGAATATATAATTTGTTTTAAGATCCGACCCCAAATTGAGGTTGAATCACCCAAAATTTCCAAAAGAACTAACTCTACCCAAAACCCCTGNGAGATTGTAGTGATGGAACTCTTCAAAAATGGCTAAGGGGCTGTGGAGAAGAAGAAGAGGGTGAAAAATATGAAAAATCCCGTAATGGGTCTGTTTTGGACTTAAGAAAAAAATTCACTGGACGAATCTCGCACCTACGGAAGGAAGGCTCGCACCTGCGGTATCGCATGTGTGGAAAAATGGTCGCACCTGCGAACTTGGGTCAGGCCCAGAAGGGGCCGCACCTGCGGAAAACTTGACGCCCATGCGAAGCCGCACCTGCGGCGTTTGGTTCGCGCCTGCGAGGGGGACCGCACCTGCGGACTTGGTGTCGCGCCTGCGGTCTCGCACCTGTGGCTCTAGGCTCGCAGGTGTTGGCACATCAGAAGAATGTGCACCAGCAGTGTTTTCCTATGGTTTAACACCCCGAATCACACCCGAGCCCTCGGGGCTCAAAACCAAAAACACACGCAACTCCCAAAACATCCTACAGACTTATTCAAGCTTTTAAATCATCAAAATATCATCAAAAACAAGGAATTAAACCTCAAAACTCATAGAAATTTCTTAAAACTACATAAAGCTTAATTTTTTCCAATTTTGACCCGAAACACGTCATTTCAAGTCCGTTTTACACCAAATTTCACAGATAAGTCACATAACATATAATAAACCTGTTCCGGGCTCTGGAACCATAATACCAGCCCGGTAACACGGTTTTCACATAATAATTCATCNATCACGGGTCCGGGTCCGTTTACCAAAAATGTTGACCAAAGTCAACTTTATTCATTTAATTATCATAAAATTCTATTTTTATCAAATTTCAACATACAGACTTCCCAGCTACACGCCCGGGATACGCATGCATATCGAGGTGATATTAACGGAGGCTTTCAGGGCCTCAGAACACATATTTAGCTAGAATCACTTAGGATGACCTTTTGGGTCATCACAATCTCCACCTCTAAAACAAACGTTCGTCACTCGAACGGACATGGAAAAGTACCTGAGTCTGAGAATAGATGGGGATAACGACTCCTCATATCGAACTCGGACTCCCAAGTAGCTGCCTCGGCAGGCTGACCTCTCCACTGAACACGAACCGAAGGATAACTCTTCGATCTCAATTGGCAAACCTGCCTATCTAATATAGCTACTGGCTCCTCCTCATAAGTCAGATCCTTGTCCAACTGGACACCGCTGAAGTCAAGAACATGAGATGGATATGCAATATACCTCCGGAGCATGGATACATGAAACACTGGATGCACTGCTGATAAATGCGGTGGCAAGGATAGTTTGTAGGCCACCTCTCCTACCTTATCCAAAATCTCAAATGGACCAATATACCTAGGGATCAACTTTCCCTTCTTTCCGAATCTCATCACACCCTTCATAGGCTCGAAGGAACACCTGGTCTCCTACCATGAAAGCCAAATCTCGAACTCTACGATCTACATGACTCTTTTGTCTGGACTGAGCTGTACGAAGTCTATCCTGAATAATCTTCACCTTATCCAAGGCATCCTGGACTAACTCAGAACCCAATAATCTAGCCTCTCCGGGCTCAAACCATCCGACTGGAGACCGACACCGCCTACCATAGAACGCTTCATACGGATCCATCTGAATGCTCGACTGATAACTGTTTTTGTAGGCAAACTCTGCTAAAGGAAAGAACTGATCCCATGAACCACCAAAATCAATAACACATGATCGAAACATATCCTCCAAAATGTGAATAGTGCGCTCGGACTGTCCGTCTGTCTGAGGATAAAATGTTGTGCTCAACTCAATCTGAGTACCCAATTCTCGCTGAAATACTATCCAGAAATGGGAGGTGAGCTGAGTACCTCGGTCTGATATGATAGATAAGGGCACATCGTGCAAGCTGAAAATCTCTCTCATATAGATCTGAGCTAACTTCTCTGCCGAAGATGAAACCGCCACAGGAATGAAATGTGCTGGCTTGGTCAGCCTATCCACAACAACCCATACTGCATCAACCATCCTCTGGGTCCGTGGAAGCCCAACTACAAAATCCATCGTGATACGCTCCCACTTCCACTCGGGAAGCTGAATCTGCTGCATTAAACCATCGGGTCTCTGGTGCTCATACTTAACCTGCTGACAATTCAATCACCGAGCTACATAAGCCATAATATCCTTCTTCATTCTACGCCACCAATAATGCTGCCGCAAATCTTGGTACATCTTTGTGGCGCCCGGATGAATGGAATACCGGGAACAGTGGGCCTCCTATAATATCAACTCATGAATGCCGTCCACATCAGGAACACATATACGACCCTGCAATCTCAACTCCCTCAGCATCAACTGTGACCTGCTTAGCACGTCCGTGCCGAACCGCATCTCTAAGAGCGCACAAATGACGATCATCATACTGCCTAGCGCGAATACGATCATGCAATGAAGAACGGGCGACTGTATGGGCCAAAACACTTCCACCCTCAGAAACCTCGAAGCTAACAAATCGATTGGCTAACGCATGAACATCCAAAGCCATAGGTTGCTCTCCAACTGATAGATATGCCAAACTACCCATGCTGACTGACTTCCGGCTCAGGGCATCGACCACCACATTGGCCTTTCCTGGATGATAGAGAATAGTAATATCATAATCCTTCAGCAACTCTAACCACCTCCTCTGCCTCATATTCAACTCATTTTTCTTAAATAAGTATTGCAAACTCTTGTGATAAGTGAATACCTCACACGGTACCCCATACAAATAGTGACTCCAAATCTTCAAGCCATGAACAATAGCTGCAAGCTCCAAATCATGGACTGGATAGTTCTTCTCATGAATCTTCAACTGACGAGAGGCATAGGCTATAACCTTCCCATTCTGCATCAACACCGCACCAAGCCTAACCCGCGAAGCATCACAATACAAGGTATAAGAACCTGAACATGTGGGCAATACCAACACTGGTGTTGTGGTCAATGTTGTCTTGAGCTTCTGAAAGCTCGCTTCACACTCCTCAGACCATCTGAACGGAACATTCTTCTGCGTCAACTTGGTCATAGGGGCTACTATAGATGAAAACCCCTTCACGAACCGGCGATAATAGCCTGCTAGGCCTAAGAAGCTCCGAATCTCTGAGGCTGAACTGGGCCTAGGCCAATCTCTAACTGCTGAAACTTTCTTCGGATCCACCAGGATGCCCTCTGCCGATACAACGTGGCCCAAGAATGCCACAAAACTCACACTTAGAAAACTTAGCATACAACTGCCTATCCCTCAGAGTCTGGAGGACGACTCTAAGGTGCTAATCGTGCTCCTCTCGGCTGCGAGAGTATATCAAAATATCATCTATAAACACGATCACAAATGAGTCCAAATAAGACCTGAATACCTGATTTATCAACTCCATGAAAGTAGCGGGGGCATTAGTCAACCCAAAAAACATGACCAAAAACTCATAATGCCTATAACGAGTGAGAAAAGCCGTCTTAGGCACATCAGACGCCCTGATCCTCAACAGATGGTAACCAGATCTCAGGTCTATCTGAACATCCCTGGGTCTACCTGCTGCAACCTGGCCTCTACCCCTCGCGGCCTGTACTCCACATCTATGAACCTGACCACCACCTCTGGCACCTTGACCACCACCCCTAGCTGGCTGAGGGGGTAAGGGTGCACTTGCTGCGGCAACCAAGGCACGGGAACCCTAATACTGGGGTCCACTCAAAGCTCGAGGGCAAAATCTAGCAAGGTGCCCCGGCATACCACAAGTATAACAAGATCTTGGCTGTTGCGGCTGCGGACTCGGAAACTAGCCCTGACGACCCTGATAACCTCCCTGAAAACTCTGGAGTGGCTGTGTACTGATAGATGCTGGCGGTGAACTAACATGAGTTGGTGGTGCACGGGGAGATACTTGAAGTTCTGACTGAAAAGGTCGGGGTGGATGACCCCTACTGAAAGAATCCCTGTCTCCAGATGAAACTCCACTGAATCTACCAAAATGACGGGGCCTCTTGTCAGCCCCCTGACCACCTCCTTGTGATAAAATCATCTCAATCCTCCTGGCCACATCGTCCGCATCCTGGAATGATATATCAGTACTCGACTCCCTGGCCATCTGGAGTCGTATAGGCTGGGCCAATCCCTCAATGAACCTCCGAACTCTCTCCCGATCAGTGGGGAGTATCATCAATGCATGCCTGGCTAGAGCGATGAACCTGATCTCGTACTGAGTAACAGACATAGATCCCTGCTGAAGGCGCTCAAACTGCCTCCTAAGATCCTCTCGCTGCGTAATGGGAAGGAACTTCCCCAAAAATACCTCAGAATGTATATCGCATGACAGAGAATGAAGAAATGTGGAGTTATCCTAACTTTGCAGCCTCTGGGATAAATACAAATGTCTCTGTACCGATCCCTCAGACTCTACCAAGTTAATCTGTGAGTTGTGATACCTAAGCAACCTAGAGCTCTGATACCAACTTGTCACGACTCGAAATCCCACCTTTCAGTCTGTGACTGCGTCTAACGTTGAACCCGCTAGACAAGCCAACGTACACAACACCTTGACATTTTTAAAACAACTTTACAGTAATAAAGCAATTATCTTTCAAACCTTTACTGAATTAACCAAGTCCACTTCAAAAGTTCTACAGCAGGAATGTAATAATACTCCGAAAAACGCATAATGAAATGATAAAGATAACAACCTCGCAAAAAACCCAAAACCGGGGTGTCACAACCTCACGGACTGTCTATAAGAATACTAAATACAAGTCTGAAAGGAAATACAATATTGTCTTTAGAACGGAAGGAGAAATAAGACAATAAAATACTAATAGCAGGAGAGTCTCCAGGGCCCACGAACGCCAGTGGTATACCTTGAAGCTCGATGTGGAATGAAGGTGACTCCCTCAGAGCGGTCCACGGAGTCCAGAAGTGGGATCTGCACAACATAGAGAAGTGCAGTGTAGTATCAGTACAACAGACCCCATGTACTGAGTAAGTGCCGAGCCTAACCTCGGCTGAAGTAGTGACGAGGCTAGACTTAGCAAATAACGGTCACCTGTCCTATTCTACAACACAAAATACAGATAACAAAGCAAGGAACGGTAACAGTCATATACGGGAAACGGGAGCAGATAACTGGAAAAACAATAAGATAGAGCAGTTAATTAACATCAAGTAAGAAAAGAAACAATTCACCGAAAACTGATAAGGTATGAATGACATGTCTGAATGATAACAATGGCACGGCATCACCCTTCGTGCTTTTACTCTCTTCCTCACCAATGCAATGTATGTTGTAATCAATGTAATCATGGCACGACATTAACATTCGTGCTTGCAATAAATGTAAACATGGCACGGCATCACCTTTCGTGCTTTACTCTCTTCCTCACTATGCATGACATGATGTAGTCAATGTAAAAACATGGCATGGCATCACCCTTCGTGCTTTTACTCTCTTCCTCACCAATGCAATGTATGTTGTAATCAATGTAATCATGGCACGACATTAACATTCGTGCTTGCAATAAATGTAAACATGGCACGGCATCACCTTTCGTGCTTTACTCTCTTCCTCACTATGCATGACATGATGTAGTCAATGTAAAAACATGGCACGACATCACCTTTCGTTATTTTACTCTATTCCTCACCAATGCAATGTATGTTGTAATCAATGTAATCATGNTTTACACTCTTCCTCACCAATGCAAGACAATGTGTATGGTAAGGAATGCAGCATAGTGGGAAAAATATAGTTCAAATCACCCGGCAAGGGGAAATATCAGTCAATGTCTCAATAAATGCCCGACAAGGGTCTCAGCTATAACCAAACAACTCAATATATATATATTGGATACTTGGATCCTCAATTGAACCAACATTTCATAATCTCTACAACCAGTACATCAACCACAATCAACTTCTTAAGTAGAGGCAATTACATAGTATGATGAACATTGAAGAAATAACTGAATTTTCATCAAAATAGACTCACGGGAATGCTTGACTCACAATGTATATGTACTCTTCACCTCACCTATATATCGAACATGATAAACACATAACACATAACATACAATACCTAATCCCTCGCCAAAGTTAGGCAAGACACTGACCTCGGTCCAAAGTATAGCAATCGACCCTCTAAGACCGTCTTTCCTTTATAATCCGACTCCGAAACAACGATATCTAGGCATGATTAATTTAATAATATTAATATTGACTCATTAATACAATCTCATAGCCTAAATATACAATTCCCAGCATTCTTCCAAAATTCCCCAAAATTTGACCCCGGGCCCGCTTGGTCCAATTTCGAGGTTCGGACCAAAACCCGATCACCCATAACCCCATGAGTTTGAATATATAATTTGTTTTAAGATCCGACTCCAAATTGAGGCTGAATCACCCAAAATTCCAAAACCTAACTCTACCCAAAACCCCTAATTTCTACATTTATTTCATGATTTTAGGCCTAGATTCTAGTGTTAATGGAAGAAAAGTGGAAGGAATTGGTGTTAGAATCGATTACCTCTGAGATTGTAGTGATGGAACTCTTCAAAATGGCTAAGGGGCTGTGGAGAAGAAGAAGAGGGTGAAAAATATGAAAAATCCCGTAATGGGTATGTTTTGGACTTAAGAAAAAAAAAATCACAAGACGAATCTCGCACCTGCGGAAGGAAGTCTCACACCTGCGGTATCGCAGGTGCAGAAAAATGGTCGCACCTGTGAACGTGGGTCAGGCCCAGAAGGGACCGCACCTGCGGAAAACTTGACGCCCCTGCGAAGCCGCACCTGCGGCGTTTGGTTCGCGCCTGCGAGGGGGACCGCACCTGCGGACTTGGTGTCGCGCCTGCGGTCTCGCACCTGCGGCTCTAAGCTCGCAGGTGCTGGCACATCAGAAGAATTTGCACCAGCAGTGTTTTTCGATGGTTTAACACCCCGAACACCTACCCGAATCACACCCGAGCCCTCGGGGCTCAAAACCAAAAACACACGCAACTCCCAAAACATCCTACGGACTTATTCAAGATTTTAAATCATCAAAATATCATCAAAAACAAGGAACTAAACATCAAAACTCATAGAAATTTCTTAAAACTTCATAAAGCTTAATTTTTTTTCAATTTTGATCTGAAACACGTCATTTCAAGTCCGTTTTACACCAAATTTCACAGATAAGTCACACACCATATAATAAACTTGTTACGGGCTCCGGAACCATAATACGGGCCCGGTAACACGGTTTTCACATAATAATTCATTTTCAAAATCCTTTATTATTTTCAAAAAATAATTTTCTTTAAAAATCTATTTCTCGGGCTTGGGACCTCAGAATTCGATTCCGGGCATACGCCCAAGTCCCATATTTTCCTACGGACCTTCCGGGACCGTCAAATCACGAGTCCGGGTCCGTTTACCAAAAATATTGACCAAAGTCAACTTTATTCATTTAATTATCATAAAATTCTATTTTTATCAAATTTCAACATACAGACTTCCTGGCTACACGCCCGGGCTGCGCACGCATATCGAGGTGAGATTAGCGGAGGCTTTCAAGGCCTTGGAACACAGATTTAGCTAGAATCACTTAGGATGATCTTTTGGGTCATCACACACAGAGTCTTATGATCCCCGTTTTATGGGAACTGCCATGAGCAACAGACAACTTTTCATTACCATCAACCTTGTCACTCTCAATTAAACTTCTTTTCCTCTTGGAAAATGAAGTAGAGAATTCCTCTATAACCTTTTCTTTTATCTACTTAGGTAATGTTAAATTCCTACCTACACCATCACTGTTTGAAACACATGCCATTGTCTTCTCATCATCATTGCCGCTAATGAGAACAACAATTGAAGACCCACTATGCCAGGTACTGTATCCAAGTTATTCTTGGTGGAAATTCCATTGCATGTCTAATAAAGTCATCAACCTCTTCTACAAAATCCTCCCGCAATCCCCGCCGATTAGGATAATTCCTATTGTACATCCTAAAATTTCAATTCATATCCTAAAATTTTAATTTATATCCTAAAGGTTCAATTCATATCCTAAAGGCTCAATTCATATCCTAAAATTTCAATTCATACACAAAAAATTCAATTCATATCCTAAAGGTTCAATTCATATCCTAAAATTTCAATTCATATCCACAAAAGTCCAATTCATATAAAGGCTAAATTCATAACCTAAAATTTCAATTCATAAACTAAAAGTCCAATTCATATCCTAAAATTTCAATTCATATCCTAAAGGGTCAATTCATATCCTAAAATTTCAATTTAAAAACTAAAATTCCAATACATAAACAAAAAGTCCAATTCATATCCTAAAAGTTCAATTCATATCGTAAAGGCTCAATTTATATCCAAAAATTTAACTTTATAAATTAATATTACAATACATGTCAGGACCCGAAATCCACCTTCGGGCCATGACTGCGCCTAGTGTTGAACCCGCTAGACAAGCCAACGTTTGAACTAAATAAACTCATTAACAACTAAACTGAACAGGATGACAAAGGCAGCTATAATTAACTATATGAAAGTTAAAAAAGTTACAAAAATAGTATAGCAAGCTTCGATGTAAAACCCATAAATATAACCCAGAACTGGTGTCACATACTCACGAACTGTCTAAGAGATTACTAAATACAAAGGTCTGAAATAAGTACATATGACTGTCTTTGAAATTATAAGATAAGACATAGCTGAAAGTGAAGGGTAGAAAGTGACGCCAAGGCTCACGGACGTCTGTGGGTCTACCTCGATGTCTCCTGTATGAACTGATTAAATGCTTCGACCGTCAGCGACCACCGGGTCCAGCTGCGTAGTCTGCACAACATAAAGAAGTGCAGGCGTAGCATCAGTACAACCGACCCCATGTACTGAGTAAGTGCCGAGCCTAACCTCGGCGAAGTACTGACGAGGCTAGGACCGACAACAATATATGTACATGTGCAATTCTATATAATAGCAGGAAAATATCGACGGAAATAAGCAACTAAAAATAGATACGGGGAGAAATATGCAGGGGGTAAAAGGGGCAACAAAATGCTAGCATGGTAGAACAGGGTAATAACTGAAATGTAAAAAGGTAAAAGCAGGAATTTAACGCCTCAGCATAGATAGTGAACATCAAAAGGCACGACATTTCCCCTTGTGCATAATCTCGCAATCACTCGGCACAGAATGTCCCCTTGTGCATATATAGTAACACTCGGCACAGAATGTCCCCTCGTGCAATAAATAATCAATGATCAACATGGCATGTCCCCTCGTGTGATAAATAATAAACAATCAGCAAGGCATGTCCCCTCATGCGATAAATAATAAACGATCAGCACGGCATGTCCCCTCGTGTGATAAATCATAAACAATCAGCACAACATGTCCCCTCGTGCGATAAATAATAAACAATCAACACGACATGTCCCCTCGTGTGATAAATCATAAACAATCAGCACGACATGTCCCCTCATGCGATAAATAATAAACAATCAACATGGCATGTCCCCTCGTGTGATAAATAATAAACAATCAGCACGGCATGTCCCCTCGTGCGATAAATAATATAAAAGCAACAATATAATGTGAACATCAACAATGAGAAATCTCAAGTGTAAGGAAATGCTCAATAAAATTCTATCGTCCCGGCAAGGGACTCAGCTATAACCAACCTCACATCAGAAATACAGTTTCAACAGTAAAAGCCTCAACTGAAACAAATAACACAATAACTCCCCATGTCATGAAACAATCATCAAGGTATCACTTCTAAATCACCAATTACTCATAATACAGAGAATATTAAGAACACTGTATGATTCATCATGTTTGACCTACGGGCATGCTTGACCACAACATATAGGAACCCGTCACATCACCTATACGTTGGACATGAATTACACATAGCAAATAAGACACTATACCTATTACCTAAAGCTACGGTTAGGCCAAACACTTACCTCGGCTCCAGAATGCAAGTCAAGCCGCAATCACAGCCTTTCCTCTCGAATCCAACTCCGAATTGATAATGTCTAGACATAATTGATTTATCAACTTCAATAATTACTCAATAAATCATTTTCAAAGCCTAATTATACATTTTCTATCATTCTTCCAAAAATACTAAAATTCGACCCCGGGCCCGCATGCTCGAATCCTGAAAATTCTCGGAGGAATCACTCACCCATAGCCTAAGGATCATTACTATGAAGTTTCTACTTGAATTCATAACATTAAATGGACAATACGCCAATTTCTTAAGAGCCCTAATTTTCTACCCAGTTCTTGATTTTTCCATTAATTTAGTAGGTAATCCCATTAATTATTCATGCATGAAACTAGTATTATGAAGGAATTCACTTACCTTATCAGTATCTAGGTCGTGGTGTGCTCCTCCCAAGCTCACAAGTCTCTAATGGGGTTTTTGGTATGAAGGAGATGAAGGAAACCCGAATTTTGCACTTTAAAAACAGTCTGCCTACAGGGGTTTCCGCACCTGCGACCCTGGGACCGCACCTGCGGTTCCGCACCTGCGAGGAAATGGCCGCACCTGCGGAAAATGGCCGAGAAATGGTCTGCATGCCCACCTGCGAGGCTGGGACCGCAGGAGCGGTCCCGCACCTGCGGTTACACCAGCTACAGCTGCACCACCAGTGTTTTTAGCTGGTTTTGGCCTCGTGCGGGGTTTGGGAGGCACCTGGGACCACCCGAGCCCCCGTCCAAAAATACCAACAAGTCCCAAATAATAATACGGACTCGCTCGAGCCTTAGGAACACCTAAAACAATGCTAAATCTCAAAATCACACCCCAAAAACCCCTAAAACCATAACTTAAGAAACTTCAAGTTCTTGATTTCTATAAACATGTGCCAGACCGACCTATACGACTTGGAATGACATCAAATTTTGGGGACAAGTCATAAATGACATAACGGAACCATTCCTGGTCTCGGAATAACATTCGGACCTCGATAACATGAAATCACATTCCAAACCAAATTTCAAATTCTATGGAAATCCTCAAAACTTCATTAACTCTCAATTTTCCATTTTTGATCTGAAACATGTCAAATCAAGTTCGTTCCTTACCAAATTTCACAGATATCTTAAATAACATATATTGAACCTGTTTCGGGCTCCGGAACCATAACTCAGGCCCGGTAACGCAGGTTTCACATCGAGGTTCATTTTCATAGCCTTTATTATTTTCCAGAAAAAAAAATTTCTTTAAAAATTCATTTCTCGGACTTGGGTCCTCGGAATTCGATTCCGAGCATACGCCTTAGTCCCATATTTTCCACCTTCCGGGACCGCCAGATCACGGGTTCGGGTCTGTTTACTAAAAATGTTGACCAAAGTCAACTTTATTCAATTAATTCTCAAATTCAACTCTTTAACAAGTTTCCACATAAAGGCTTCCCGCCTATGCGCTGGGCTGCGCACGCACATCGAGAAAAGATTAACGAAGGCTTTCGGGGCCTCGAAACACAGTCATACTTAAATTTACATAAGATGACCTTTTGGGTCATCACAATCTCCACCTCTAAAACAAACGTTCGTCCTCGAACGGACACAGAAGGTATCTAAATCTGGGAAAAGGTGGGGATATCAGCTCCGCATATCGGACTCAGACTCCCAAGTAGCTGCCTCAAGAGGCTGACCTCTCCACTGAACACGAACCGAAGGATAACTCTTTGATCTCAACTGACGAACCTGTCGAGCTAATATGGCTACTGGCTCCTCCTCATACGATAAATTCTTGTCCAACTGGACACCGCTAAAATCAAGCACATTAGAGGGATCCGCTATATACCTCCGTAGCATAGACACATGAAACACCGGGTGCGCGGCTGATAAACTCGGCGGCAAGGCAAGTCTGTAGGCCACCTCTCCTACCTTATCCAAAATCTCAAATGGACCAATGTACCTAGGGCACAACTTGCCCTTCTTCCCGAACCTCATCACGCCCTTCATAGGCGACACTCGAAGAAATACCCGGTCTCCTACCATAAAGGCCAAATCTCGAACTCTACGATCCGCATAACTCTTCTGCCTGAACTGAGCTGTACGAAGTCTATCCTGAATAATCATCGCCTTGTCCAAGGCATCCTGGACTAACTCGGAAACCAACAATCTAGCCTCTACTGGCTCAAACCATCCGACTGGAGACCGACACCGTCTACCATACAACGCCTCGTACGGAGCCATCTGAATGCTCGACTGATAGTTGTTGTTGTAGGCAAACTTAGCTAAAGGCAAGAACTGGTCCCATGAACCACCAAAATCAATAACACAAGCCCGCAACATATCCTTTAAAATCTGAATAGTACGCTCGAACTGTCTGTCCGTCTGAGGATGAAATGTTGTGCTCAGCTCAAACTGTGTACCCAACTCTCGCTGAAAAACTCTCCAAAAGTGGGAGGTAGACTGAGTACCTCTGTCTGATATAATGGATAAGGGCACACCATGCAATCGGATAATCTCTCTCATATATATCTTTGCCAACTTCTCCGCTGAATATGAAACTGATACCGGAATGAAGTGCGCTGACTTGGTCAGCCTATCCACCACAACCCAAACCGCATCAAACATCTTCTGAGTCCGTGGGAGTCCAACTACAAAGTCCATGGTGATACGCTCCCACTTCCACTCAGGAAGCTGAATCTGCTGTATCAAACCACCGGGTCTCTGGTGCTCATACTTAACCTGCTGATAGTTCAAACACCGAGCTACGTAAGCTACAATATCCTTCTTCATCCCCCGCCACCAATAATGCTGCCGCAAGTCCTGGTACATCTTTGCGGCGCCCGGATGGATGGAATACCGAAAACTATGGGCCTCCTGTAGTATCAACTCACGAATACCATCAACATCAGGTACACAAATACAGCCCTGCATCCGCAGAACTCCCTCATCATCAACCATAACCCGCTTGGCACCTCCGTGCCGAACTGTATCTCTAAGAACACATAAATGACGGTCATACAATGAAAAATGGGCCACGGTATGGTCCAACACCCTGCCAGTCTCAGAAACCTCCAACCTCACAAATCGGTTGGCTAAATCTTGAACATCCAACGCAAGAGGTCGCTCCCCGGCTGATAAATAAGCTAGACTGCCCATACTGGCTGACTTCCGGCTCAAAGCACCGGCCACCACATTGGCCTTCCCCGGATGAAAAAAAATGGTAATATCATAATCCTTTAGTAACTCT
Organism: Nicotiana undulata; assembly: GCA_005239495.1. Lineage (NCBI taxonomy): Eukaryota > Viridiplantae > Streptophyta > Magnoliopsida > Solanales > Solanaceae > Nicotiana > Nicotiana undulata. The sequence goes on along the minus strand of ML289995.1, from coordinate 4,253 downwards.
AACCACCTTCTCTGCCTCATGTTCAACTCCTTTTGCCTGAATAGATACTGTAAACTCTTATGATCCGTAAACACCTCACAAGGCACACCATACAAGTAATGCCTCAAAATCATCAATGCATGAACAATAGCTGCAAGCTCCAGATCATGAACTGGATAGTTCTTCTCATGAATCTTCAACTAACGAGAAGCATAGGCTATAACTTTTCCATCATGCATCAACACTGCACCAAGACCAACCCCTGAAGCATCACAATACACGGTATACGGTCCTGAACCTGTGGGCAAAACTAACACTGGTGCCGTGGTCAAGGCTGTCTTGAGCTTCTGAAAGCTTGTCTCACACTCATCCGACCACCTGAACTGGGCACCGTTCCGGGTCAACCCGGTCATTGGGGCTGCGATAGATGAAAAACCCTCCACAAATCGGCGATAATAACCCGCTAAGCCCAAGAAACTCCGAATCTCTATAGCTGAAGTGGGTCTAGGCCAATCTCTGACTGTCAAAATCTTCTTAGGATCCACTTGGATACCTTCTGCCAACACAACATGGCCCAAAAATGCCACCGAACTCAGCCAGAACTCACACTTAGAAAATTTGGCATACAACTGACTATCCCTTAGAGTCTGGAGGACGGCTCTAAGGTGCTGCTCGTGCTGCTCTCAGTTGCGAGTGTATATCAATATATCATCAATAAAGACAACAACGAATGAGTCCAAATAAGGCCTGAACACCCGGTTCATCAGCTCCATAAAAGCAACAGGGGCATTTGTCAACCCGAATGACATCACCAAGAACTCATAATGCCCATAACGAGTGCGAAAGACCGTCTTAGGTACATCAGACGCCCTAATCCTCAGTTGATGGTAACCCGATATCAAGCCTATCTTGGAAAACACTGTAGCACCCTGAAGCTGGTAAAATAGATCATCAATCCTCGGCAGAGGATACTTGTTCTTGATAGTAACCTTATTTAGCTGCCAGTAGTCAATACACATCCTCATTGAGCCATCTTTCTTCTTAACGAACAACATTGGAGCGCCCCAAGGAGAAACACTAGGCCTAATGAAGCCTTTATCCAACAAGTCCTGCAATTGATCCTTCATTTCCTTCAACTCTAGCGGGGCCATACGATACGGCGGGATAGAAATGGGTTGAGTGCCCTGGGCCACCTCTATACAAAAGTCAATATCCTTATCGGGTGGCATACCCGGTAGGTCAGCAGGGAAAACCTATGGGAACTCACAAACCATAGGCACAAACTCCATAGAAGGAACCTTAGCACTAGAATCATGAACATAGGCCAAATAGGCCAAACAACCCTTCTCAACCATACGCCGAGCCTTCATATACGAAATAACTCTGCCAGAAGAATGGCTAGGAGTCCCTCTCCACTCCAAATGAGGCACACCTGGCAAGGCCAAGGTCATTATCTTGGCATGATAGCCCAGAATAGCATGATAGGGAGATAGCCAATCCATCCCCAATATGACGTCAAAGTCCACCATATCCAGAAGCAAAAGATCAACATGAGTCTCCATACCACCAATAACTACTAAGCAAGCACGGTAAACTCGATCTACCACAATAGAATCACCCACCAGGGTAGACACATATACATGAGCACTCAGGTAATCACTGGACATGCTCAAATAAGGGGAAAAATATGAAGACACATGGGAGAAAGTAGAACCCGGATCGAATAACACCGAAGCAACTCGGCTGCAAACTGATACCATACCTATGATAACTACGTCTGAAGCCTCAGCCTCAGGCCTGAATGGAATAACATAGCAACGGGGCGGAGCCCCTCCAACCTGAACATCTCTGGGTCTACCCGCTACGGGATGACCCCTACCTTTCATGGCCTGCCCTCCACCTCTATGAGTCTGACCTCCACCTATGGCACCACGACCACCCCTAGCTGGCTGAGGGGGCGAGGGTGCACCTGATGCGGGAACCATGGCACGGGAACCCTGATAATGAGAACCAGCAAAACCTCAGGGGAAAAACCTGGAAATATGCCCCGTACCACCTCAAGTGTAGCAAGCCCTCGGCTACTGAGAATACTGACCCTGGAACTGTCCCTGACGACCAGAATAACTACCCTGAAGACTCTAAATCGGCGGTGCACTGATGGAAGCTGATGATGCACTGCGGGACGCCTGGAGTGCTGATTGATAAGGCCTAGGGGGATGACCTCTACCAAACGAATCTCTGCCTCTAGATGAGGCACCACTGAAACGGCCGAAATGACGAGGTCTCTTGTCAGACCCCTGACCACCACCCTGGGATAATACCATCTCAATACGTCTGGCCACATCGGCTTCATCCTTAAAATAGATATCAGTACCTGTCTCCCTGGCCATCTGAAGTCTGATGGGCTGGACCAAACCCTCAATAAATCTCCGAACCCTCTCCCGATCAGTGGGAAGTATCATACAACCGACCCCATGTACTAAGTAAGTGCCGATCCTAACCTCGGCAAAGTAGTGACGAGGCTACGACCGACAACAATATATGTACCTGTGTAATTCTATATAATAACAGAAAAATATCGACGAAAATAAGCAAGTAAAAACAGATACGGGGAGAAACATGCAGGGGGTAAAAGGGGTAACAAAATGCTAGCACGGTAGAACAGGATAATAACTGAAATGTAAAAAGGTTAAAGCAGGAATTTAACGTCTCAGCATAGATAATGAACAACAAAAGGCACGACATGTCCCCTCGTGCATAATCTCGCAATCACTCGGCACGGAATGTCCCCTCGTGCATATATAGTAACACTCGGCACCGAATGTCCCCTCGTGCAATAAATAATCAATGATCAATACGGCATGTCCCCTCGTGCGATAAATAATAAACGATCAACACGGTATGTCCCCTCGTGTAATAAATCATAAACAATCAGCACGGCATGTCCCCTCGCGCGATAAATAATAAACAATCAACGCAGCATGTCCCCTCGTGTGATAAATCATAAACAATCAGCACGTCATGTCCCCTCGTGCGATAAATAATAAATGATCTAACACGGTATGTCCCCTCGTGTGATAAATCATAAACAAGCAGCACAGCATGTCCCCTCGTGCGATAAATAATATAAAAGAAACCATATAATATGAACATCAGCAATGAGAAATCGCAAGTGTAAGAGAATTCTCAATAAAATTCTATCGTCTCGGCAAGGGACTCAGCTATAACCAACCTCGCATAAGAAATACAGTTTCAACAGTAAAAGCCTCAATTGAAACAAATAACACAATAACTCCCCATGTCATGAAACAATAATCAAGGTATCACTTCTAAATCACCAATTACTCATAATACAGAAAATATTAAGAACACAGTATGATTCATCACGTTTGACCTACGGGCATGCTTGACCACAACATATAAGAACCCGTCACCTCACTGTAACGACCCAGCCGATCATTTTATGTGTTGGGACTCAGTTCCCGTAAATGACTCTTTCCATAGCGGCTACTCCTACCTTATGATTGGTGGGGGCAGGTAGTTCGAGATTCAGAAGTGATTTGGCCAGTTCAGGAACATTTGGTTCCTGAAGGCTAGCCTATTTGGCTAATTTTGGTTCCGAGCAGCATTTTTAGCAAACGACCTCGGAATCGAGTTCTGACAGCTCCAGTAGCTCCAAATGATGGTTTCAGACTTGGGAGTGTGTTCGCCTCGGGTTTCTGATGACCCGGGAGTATTTCGGCACCTGAATTGGAATTCAGGATTTCATAAGATTTGGAATTCAGCCTGGAATTGGACCTAATGATATCATGGTCCAAATGGAATTCCGGAATTGCNTAGACCCGTTCGGCGTATTGGTGAGCCATTTGAATTTTCTTGAAATCTTAAGTTTGGAACTAAGGGGTTTTGGAGAGTGATTTATAGTTTGGACAATGTTTTTAGTGTTCTGGGAGCTCGAGCGAGTCTGTCATATGATTTGGGACTTGTTGGTATAATTTATCGAGGGCTCGGGTGGGCCCAGGGGTCTCCTGGACCCCAAGCGGGGTCAAAAAACAACAATTTCATAGCTGGTGGGAATTTTCTAGTGTGACCGCCCCTGCAGTCCATGAGCCGCAGGCGCGAGGCTCGCACCAGCGGTAATTCAATCGCAGGCGCAGCTCCAGCCGCAGGAGCAGCTTTCCTCTCGCTGGCGCGGCTCCGCAGAAGCAGCCATTCAGGCCTTATATTGACTCGTTCATTATTGTTTTCATTGATGATATTTTGATTTATTCGCG
>ML289994.1:0-38050 GCA_005239495.1 Nicotiana undulata | reverse complement strand
TGGTCCTTACTTTGAATTGCCGTTAATTATTACTGTCTACTTAACTGTTAACTATATCTGTCTTATTTTAAATTGCAACATCAGTAGAGCCTCAACCTGACCTCGTCACTACTTGACTGGGGTTAGGCTTGGCACTTACTGGGTACCACATGTGGAGTACTCACGCCCTTCTGCGCATGTTTTTCCCATGTGTAGATCCAAGTCCTAGCACGCGGTATCTCAGCTAGCCAGCAGCAGTAGTACCAGGAGACTCGAGGTATAATCTGCAGCGTCCGCAGATCTCCGAGTCCCCTTTCTATCTTGAAGTTGTAGTACTTGTAGATGAAACTATACAGTCTTCTCTTTTCCGGTTGTGTATATTGAGCATTAGAGTAGCTTGTGGTGTATGGTGATATTCCGGGTTCTGGGTAAAGTAACTGTTTATGCCGAGCGGCGCCGACTTTATTATGAATTATTTCACTTACGGTTTTTTTTTCGTTTTATCTTAATTTCACTTAAGGTATAGGCTTACCTAGTCGTCTAGACTAGGTGCCGTTACGAGACTTAGTCGGAGGGAGAATTGGGTCGTGACAGTCACAGGCTGGCCAATTTGCATGGATTATAGAAAACTGAACCTGGCCACCCAGAAAGACCATTTTCCCTTGCCATTCATTGACCAAATGTTGGATAGATTGGTAGGGGGGTCTCACTTCTGCTTTTTGGATGGCTATTCGGGGTACAATCAGATTTCAATAGCCTCTAAGGATATAGAGAAAATGTCATTTACATGTCCGTATGGCATCTTTGCCTTTCGGAGAATGTTGTTTGGCCTATGCAATGCACCGGACACCTTTCGGAGGTGTATGTTAGCCATTTCACTATATGGTGGAAAAAATGGAAGTCTTTTATGGATGACTTCTCAGTGGTGGGGGATTCATTCGAAGACTATCTTCACAATTTACGAAGAGTGTTGAAAGGTGTGTGGAGACAAATTTAGTGCTGAACTGGGAAAAATGCCATTTTATGGTACAAGAAGGTATAGTTTTGGGGCATCGAATGTCCAGTAAGGGTATTGAGGTCGACCATGCTAAGGTTGACGTGATTGAGAAGTTGCCACCTCCCACTTCGGTCAAGGTAGTAAGAAATTTCCTTGGGGACGTCGGTTTCTACAGGCGGTTTATAAAGGATTTTCCTAAAATTGCTAACCCCTTATGTGAACTCCTAGAAAAGGATCGTTCCTTTGTGTTTTCTGACGACTGCAGGTTAGCATTTGAGGAGCTGAAGAAGAGACTGGTGACTGCACCAATCATCGTTGCACCCAACTGGGAGAAACCGTTTGAGCCCATGTGTGATGCGAGTAACTATGCTATAAGAGCAGTTCTGGGGCAGCAAAAGGATAAATCGGTGCACCCAATTTACTATGCAAGCAGAACGCGAAGCGGTGCACAACTCAATTATACCGTGACTAAGAAAGAGATGTTGGTTGTGGTGTTTGCATTCGACAAATCCAGGTCTTATTTGATTGGTTCAAAAGTGATCGTTTATACTGACCATGCAGCACTTAGGTACCTGATAGAAAAGAAGGAGTCAAAGTCAAGCTTTATCTGTTGGGTTCTTTTGCTACAAGAATTCGATTTGGAGATCCGAGATAGAAAAGGGGAAGAGAACCAAGTGGCAGACCACCTTTCAAGGTGGACGGGAGCTGAAAAGAAAGTCGAGGTAGAAGATATAACCGAGACATTCCCAGATGAACAATTGCTAGCAGCGACAATGAAGAAGGCGCCATGGTATGCAGACATTGCAAACTACCTGGCAAGCGGTATTTTTCCCTATGACCTTTCCTCTGTTCAAAAGAAAAAGTTCTTTCGTGACTGTTGTATGTATTATTGGGATGAGCCTTATATGTTCAAGATTTGTGTTGATAACATGATCTGGAGATGTATCCCCGAGATAGACCGATCTTCTATTTTGCAGGCTTGTCATGCATCACCCATATGGTGTCCAATTCGGGGAAGTAAGGACAGCTGCGTAAGTGCTAGAATCGGGCTTCTACCGGCCGACATTGCTCAAAGATGCACACTTATGGGTGAAGGGTTGTGACGAATGCCAACGAACTGGGAATATTTTCCGCCAACATGAGATGCCTATGAACCCAATTTAGGAGGTAGAAGTGTTTAACGTGTAGGGAATCGATTTCATGGGGCCTTTCGTCAGCTCATATGGCAACAAATACATACTCGTAGTTGTGGACTACGTGTCGAAATGGGTGGAGGTTGCAGCGCTCCCGGCAAATGATGCTAAGGGGGTAATTGGTTTTTGATAAAGAATATATTCACCCGATTTGGCACTCCAAGGAAAATAATCAATGACGGAGGCACTCACTTCTGTAAGTGAGCCTTCGCAAAGTTGTTAGAAAAGTGTGGTGTACGTCACAAAGTTGCCACCCCATATCATCCACAAATGAGTGGGCAAGTGGAAGTGTCAAACAGAGAGATAAAGAGTGTTTTGAAAAAGACTGTGAATGCTAAAAGAACGGATTGGGCGAGAAAGTTAGATGATGCACTTTGGGCCTATCGTACCGCTTTCAAAACTCCGATTGGTATGTTGTCGTATAAATGGGTGTTTGGGAAGGCATGTCACCTACCAGTGGAGTTGGAGCATAAATTTTTATGGGCATTGAGGCAATTGAATCTTGATATAGAAGTTGCGGGTACAAGTAGAGTCACAAAGTTGCACGAGCTTGATGAGTTTCATTACCACGCTTTCGAGAGCGCACGATTATACAAGGAGAGAATGGAAATGATGCATGATAAAAATATTCTTGAGCGGAGTTTTAAACCCAGAGATATGGTATTGCTATACAACTCAAGGTTGAGGTTATTTCCGAGTAAATTAAAGTCAATATGGTTAGGACCATTTAATCGGGTAGAGATTCACCCAACCGGAGCCGTAGAGATTGCTGCATCAAATGACGCTCGCACGTTTAGAGTCAATGGGCATAGGTTAAAACATTATGTGGGCATGGAAGATGCGTAAGTAGTGTCGGTGACTCATTTGCTCGAGCCACCAAGGTTAAGCGAGTCGTAAGTGGAATTATCTGTCGTGCCGCGACGTTAAATCAGGCTCTTCATGGGAGGCAACCCATTGTAATGTTGAAATGTTGTATTCATTGTGCCGTGACATTAACTAAGGCGCTCATTTGGAGGCAAACCAATTTGTAGTTGATTTTAGGGTAGTTAGATTTTTTTTCTTTTTGTTTTTTAGGCACTAACAAGTTTGCATGTGATTTTGGGCAAGTCGAGCAGGGCATTAAGCGGCGAATGAAGGAAATCCTGGCGAGGGAGCTAGCCTAGCGAGGCTTGAAGAGAAGTGAAGCAGGCGCTGGGACTGGCCTCGCGTGAATTAAGCCCTGGGGCAGCAGGCGTTGGGCCTGGCCTCGCGTGGGTTAAGGCCTGGACCAGCACGCGTTAGGCTTGGCGAAGCGAGGGGTAAGGCCAGGTACTTCAAGCATTAGCCTCGCGCAGCAAGCCTCAAGGCTCGCTTTTGAGCTGGCGAGGCGAGGTCTAACACGAGGATGTACACCAAGCGATGCCAGGTAAGTTTTTTTTTCGGCCTCTTTTTAATTTTTATCTCCTTAATTGATTTGAACCTCCTCACTAACACGCCCAAACACTGACAAAATAAAAACAAACCCTAACCTTCCTTCGACCGAACACACAGCAAAAGAAAAAAAATCCAAGCGCACAAACTCCCCTCACCAGAACTTCATCCCTCACCACCACTTCTCACAAACGCACAACACTGCCAAAATCCTCGTGTCTCACCAGTAATTTTCAGGCGACTCTTTCCTCTCAAAAGCTTCCAAAGTATGATTCTTCTCTCTTTCCCTTGCAATTTTTAGTTGGGTAAAGGTATGAAATTAGACACAAAGTTTGGTGGTTGTTCTTCATTGTAGTATTATATTTGTGCGTCCTAACCCCATAGGAATGGTTCTGCGATTGTATGGACATGTGGTAGTACGGAAATCCCAAGCCGATTTGGGAGGGTGAGGCAATCCCTCACACCTATAAGCACTCCCATGACACTAGTTTCATGCTAAGTGTTTGCTATAATTCCTCAATGGCATTCCTTGTCCCCCTTGGAGCCCGAGTCTCCGGGATTAATAGACTAGTGTTATGTAGTTGTGCACCATGTTAAAAGCTTAAGTGTGGGTGGCTCACGGGGAGCCCATGTGTTGTTGTTTGAGTATAATGTTAAGCAAATACGAGGTGAAGTCTGAGTAACCTCGGAATGTTGGGCGCGATTATGTGTCTAATGTGTAATACATCTTTAACTGACCAATGATTAATTGTGTAGGAACAAAGATGCCTTCGAGAAAAGATACATGCAAAGTAAAAGCTACTCCCAATGTTCCGGCTAAAGCAAAGGCGACCTCCGCACCTCCCCCAAAGAAGAGAAAAGGGGGAGAATCTACCTCCAGTCAAAGTGGAGCACATGTTGTGGCAGTTGTAGCAGTAATGCTTCCACAACCCCAAGGCCAACGGGAGTTTTGCATAAAAAGCATACCTCCACACACGAAGGATTGGAACAGGCGCTGTCCAGGAGCGCCGACTGCAAGCAAAGTACCAAGCTATTTGGCGGGGCATCCATGATTTGGGGTTGAGATATGTCTTCAAGAACATAGGAGATATTAATATCAATCTAGTGCGGGAATTCTATAGTGGTTTTGATCTATGGGATACCGAACAATTGGTGTCAATTCGTGGGTGGTTGATAAATTTTCACCCACGGCTATATGTAACTTTTTGGGTGCTTCAAATGTTCCTGTGGAGCCACTTGACTACTTCATTCGCCATACCACTTATAGAGAGCTGAGACACACGCTTTGTGGTGTAAATTCTACAGCAACTTGGATTTGTGATAAGAAAACAAATAGGCACCGAAAGTTTCCGAAGAAGAAGATGAGGGCGGAGGCTCAAGTCTGGTTAAAACTGATAAACGCACGGCTCCTACCATGCAACCATGATACGTTCATCGGCTGAGAGAGGACATGTCTGCTTTACTTCCTCATGACGGGGCAACGGGTAAATGTGGGTCATCTTATCCGCTACCAAATGTTTGTGGTAAGAACGAGCAAGAAGGTTGATCGTATGCCCTTTTCCAATTTTTTGACTCAGTTCTTAAGACATGAGGAGGTTGAGGAGGAGGCTGAATTTGAACATATCGTGGATCAGCCCATAAGACAGACAAACATCACTAGTGTTCGAGTGAAAGACGAGACTACTATGCCATCTTTGATTGGTGTCGAGCGCTTTGCTCGTGATGATAGTTTCATGGCCCATATATATGGGATGATAGATTTACAGTTGAGGATAGGGGGTAGCCAGACCACGATTGAGGAGAGGACCTTGTTAAATGAGCGGTTCTCGCTCAATGCACATGCTCAGCAGTTGGTCGGGTTAGGTGATGAATCTACACCTCCATACGATGAGGATATTAACACATCAGAGCAGTCCGAGGCTGAGCCAGACCAGTTAGACGATGAAGATGATGATGAGGAGGAAGAGGAAGTGTTTGAATAAGATTGGACACCCTCAGAGGATGAAGGCGATGATGTTGTGTGACCAGGGACTTTTTCTTTACACCCTACTCATTTTTCGTGTTTTGTCATTTTGTGCATGCACTGAGGACAATGCATGATCTAAGTGTGGGGTAGGGACTTGTACATACTAGTTTTACTTAGTATTCATTTGCTTTGTTTTAGTAGTTGTTTTAGTATTAGTTTAGTAATTGATTTAACTATGTATTTTTAGTTATTAGTGTTAGTTAGAAAAATAGAAAGAAAAACACAGGAAAAAAAACAATATATAGAAAAAAAAGTTAGAAAATTTGGACTCTTCCCGACGATGGATCTCCTAGACAGTTTTCTTGAGGGAAAAGAAAAATACCAATTTTTTTTGTAGGTAGTGTAGTAACTCCCCCTTGTTTTTTCTTTGGGTCGCGGTTCTTTTTTAGGGGTTTTTAGTTGAACCGGGTGTAGTTAGTTTTAATTTTTAGGAGTAGGAACCATGGAGCTATGCATTTAATTGTAGCAATATCTCTTAGCTTTGTTATGCCCTGAGAATAGTTAGTACTATAGTTTTGATGCTTAGAATCGGTTTTTGACTCTAGCATAAGTACCTTAAATCAAAGATTCTTAATTTTTCTTAACTGCTTTGACTGGAGTATCGCGATGAAACCAATCCTGAGTGAGTTATGTGACATATCTGTGGGAGGTTTTGTATATATTCTATGCATTACATTTGATGTCTAGAACTTGCCTCGTGTGTGTGCGAAGCGAAATAGTAGTATTGTTCAGTCTAGGAAGTGATATAGGGGTTTCTTTGTTAAGACAGATATATAAAGTTTACCCACCTAAATATTATGTATCGTAATTAACCCCATTGAGCCTATAATCCTGTTTATTTGGTAACCACATTACAAGTCGTACCCCTTTATTTTCATCCACAATATATTTGAACCTTGTCACCTCTTATGAGCACTTGAATTGTGATTAACTATGAAAAATTCAAAGTGTGGGGTGGTGGGTTGCCTTTTGAATGGAACAATTGAAATTAGGAGAAATGTGCATTGTTTTGAGGGGAAAAAAAGGAGTTGTCAATAAAAGCCACTTGAAAGAAGAAAATAAAGTGAAAAAAAATGATAATAGTGTATTGTATGAAAAATAAGTCTTGATGATGGTGGCTAGTGATATACGTGTGTTTAAAAAAATATGGGGTCAGATTAATTGAAGTGAAGGTGGAATGTTTGGTTTGGCATATGTATGGGATGTGTATTAAAGTATATGTACTAAAGTGCTTAAGGGAGGTGTAGTCACTCATATCCAAATGTATCCTACACGACCCGCAGCCTACATAACCAATGAAAGTCCTACTTGATCTTAGACTGAATGAACTCGATTAGTAGGGTATTACACTACGGGAAAACCTATGGTGCATCATTTGTGGCATATGAATGTTATTTCTGAGAGTGAGTGAATTCGACTATCTTGAGTTCTTATGTTCTTACAATTCATTGTGTGTGGAACTAAGCTATTTGATTGAGTAAGGGCACATGATTCATAAAGGAAAGGTAATGTCGTTGACTTCTATGTTAGAGTAAGTAAGTGAATTTTGAATAAAGCATGGTATTTGTGAGTCAAATTTTGAGGCGAGGATACCACACTTTTGTGCTTAAACTATTTTAAAAATACTTGGTATAATGGGTTAAGGAAATTGCTTAATAGGTTGTGTCTATAAGCGTAGTTTGATTGCTTGAGGACGAGCAATCTTTAAGTGTGGGGTATTTGTAGACATCGAAATTTTAAAGGATAAAGTTAAATTCTAAATTCAAGATACTACAGGACTCTTGAAATCCTAGGAGTCTATCAGAGTTTCTTGGAGGTTACTCTACCCTAAACCCTACCTATAAAAAGGGTCACATATTCCCTTTGAAAAGGCATCTCAAAAAATAGAGATCATCTCGAAAATCCCATAAACTCAAAGGATATTCAAAAAGAGATCAAGAAGTGACCAGATAATTCTTGATAATCAAATAATTCAAGAAGATCCCACAATATACTTCATGGATATCAAATAAATCCATGAAAGCCCGCGTCATCCTACGTTCGAGAAATATGCTGCTCCAGCCCTAGAATCACGGAGATAATCAGGAGAGAAGAATCAGGGAAATAAGCATAATCGTACCCGCATCATTTTATCAATAAAAATATGTTTCTTCATATTTATATTGTGGTTGCAATTTATTTTTGTATCACATATAATTTGTTGCAAACAATATTGATGTGTGGTTATAATTCATAGTTTAGCACATTATTCGCCTTGCATTTTATACGCTTTAATGATAAATTACACTTTATTTGCGCGTAATGAAGTTCATTTTATATGTAGGTGAATGGGAGACGAAAGTAGAGCAAAAAGGGATACTTAAAAGTCGAAAGCGTGCTCGGGAGAAGTTGAAAGGAGAAACTGGCGAAGCCAGGCCTAGAGCAGGCCTTAGACTTGGCGAGGCCAGGCTTGAAGCTGGCTAGGGACCTGGTGAGGCGATCTCAATAGCCAGCTTGACCAGGCCATGTACCTGGTGACGCCAGGCCTGGGGCGAGGTCCACCAGGCTTTAGGCCTCGCGAGGCCAGGTCTGGGCGTGCACAATCCGAGTTTTGTTGACTTATTTTGTCTTCGGGTTTGACTAGGACTTGGCCTACACGTTTAGGTCTTTTCCTACACATATAAATAGACCTAAAATCACCACTTTTGAGGATTTTTGCAACCGGAGGCAAGGAGAGCTCATAGAACAACCGGAGGCAAGGAGAGCTCATAGAACAACCGCCGGGAGTTAGAGTCAACCATTTCTACATCCCTTTATCTTTACCTTGTATTTTAATTATGCAAAACACTTTGGATATTGTTACTTTGATTATGAGTAGCTAAATCCTTAGTCTAAGGTTTTGATGGAACCTATTGAAGGATGATTTTCTTGTTACGTTAATATAAATTTGTCATAGTATTTTCTCTATTTGTTCAACTATATTATTCTTGTGGTTGATTGGAGAGCCCTCAATTAGTTGTGCCTATTTAGTATGTATTACTCGGGAGAGAGTGCATATTTAGATAGTTGTTGAAAAACATCACTCCTAACGTATATGAGGGATCAATACGAAGTGTTTAAAGGTGGATTAGGGATAACAAAACCTTGGTGCGATCTGAGTGATTGTACTTAATGTCAGCTAGCGTAATTCGGGAGAATATGTCCAGTAAATTGTGGTAATTCATGATCAATAGAGAAACTTAGGCAAATTTGTAGAAAACGTAACGAAAAATATGCCAACAATAAGGAAAGTCACAACCTTAGATCATTCCAATTCTTGTTTACAACCCGTTAGTAGTTAGTTATTAATTATTGCATTTTCATTACGTAATATTTAGTTAATAAAAATATCCAAATTGTTACTTAAATATTTCTGAAGATTCATTGCGTGAATTTGTGCGAGTTTAGTAGCTGTGTTTGATAGGTTAATTCCGTGTGGGATTCGACTCCAAATTTATTAGGTGAAATATATTTACAACGATCGCTAAATTCTTTTTATAAGGCATAGTTGAGCGTGATCATGCTCCATAATGCAAAATTAGTTATTCCATCAAATTTCCCCTTAGAATCTTCTTCCTAAGAACGTTAAGTGGTAGTATAATCAGCAAACCATGCTATTATCAAAGGAAGACAAAGAGGACATGTCAAAGAAAATGCAACAGCTTGTCAGAGAAAATAAATAAATAAAAAAGTTTAACAGCTCTTGAGTTTGAAAGAAGAGAAAGGTTGATCATTGCATTTTCAGGCAAATCATGATTAGATTTTCTTTTAATCTGTAGCAGGGCAATAAATAATAAGTAGTAATCCTTCTATGCTAACTTTGTCTTCGGAGAGGTGATTATATATGACATGGCAAAAATTCAGCTTACCAAGGACATGATTTTTGATAGGAGAGTGTAGAGAACGTTGGAGATTAAGGTAGAAGGTTAGTATATAGGCGTGAATGTCTACTTTTTATGCCGGTTACATTAGTATTAGTCTTGTATGTTTGTATCTTCCTATACGCAAATTTCTTTTACTATATGTTGGCTTGTTTGCTTCGGTCATTCTGTCTCTGTATCACCTACTTATTTTACTGTTGTTATTACTTGTTATTTTTGCTTCTTTTTCATTTTTTCTTGAGCCCGGGTCTATCGAAAATAATCTCTCTAGCTTCAGGTAGGGGTAAAGTTTGTTTGCGCTCTATCCTTGATCTTACTATGTGGGATCATACTGAATTTGTTGTTCTTACTACTATGCCAACTTTATTTGCCTAGATGGCTAGATCTTTAAAATATATATATATATATATATAAAAAAAACTGTTAACCTACACATAGGTCCACCAAAGCGGAATTGTGTGAAGCTCATGTGAGCTTAAGAGCTCCAGCTCTCAACCACTAGATTTAAACTACTATTATATGATTTTTCTTTTGATTTGTTCTGCTGATGTCTCATAATTAGTTAATCTCATATCTGCTTAGAGGTTCCCTCAAGGAATATCTCTTTTTAGTTAAAGATACCTTATATCTGGATAAATAAAATTGGAAAATAATAACAAAATGACAATAACAGCATAACAAAATAAATAAATAAACTACACAGACTAAAATTACAGCAAGATTCACACAAAAGCAATTTGTAGAACATCTTAGTATTTGGAGAGAGAAAGGATTTTTCTTATCCTGTGGGCTTCTAGCCCAACTCCTGTTGGTGAGGAGTATGAACCTGCTTAAATACCAGCCTTTGTTTGAGCCAGGGTTCGAACACTTGACCTAACACATCACGTGTTGCATTGTTACCTCTGAACAAAAGCTAAAGGGGCGAGGAAAATGGAATTTTCTGGAAACTTTCTATTTATAAACTGGCCCTTGAGTCACATTAACTTCAGCCTTATGTTTCAAACAGCACAGAACTGTCGAAGGAACTAGTACAAAATTGTGAATGAAGAATGTATGACCATTTATTATACAGTTTAGTTACTCTTGAACAAATTGGATTAGGTATTTCTTACCAATCATTCATAAATTTTAAGGTTGTTGCTGATAGTAGTAATTTTGATTAACATAAGCAGAATTCCCATATCTTTCATCTCTTCCATCACCACCATATCCAAAGGGATTCCCAAAAAGATAATCTGCAGTACTTTGCCATTGTTCATTGCTGCTATCTTCAGCACCATTTACATTGTTCACATTTCTTTTCTGGTTGTGTTTGGCTAAGCAGGGCCAATAACCAAATATGCTCTCACATATATCCATAGCTTCCAAACCTGAACCATAAGGAATTTGTTGCAATTGGCTCCCATAATCATATCCATATACCCCTATAGTTCCATTTCCAGCTACAAAATCTTGATCTTGTTGAAGAGGTTCTATTGGTTTTTCAAGAATATCATC
This sequence comes from Nicotiana undulata, assembly GCA_005239495.1. NCBI lineage: Eukaryota > Viridiplantae > Streptophyta > Magnoliopsida > Solanales > Solanaceae > Nicotiana > Nicotiana undulata. Next base: position 27,049 of record ML289994.1, on the reverse strand, counting down.
CTCATGATTATTGGCCTTTTCTTCCACACCAGATAAAGATTTTTGCTCATCTTTGCTTTGATCTTGAGGCTCTTCTAGCTGATTGTCGTGGCTTACATAGGGTGAAGGAATTGGTCCATAGTCGAAAGATTCGGAGCCATTAAGTTCATTAGATTTAGGGACGGAACGAGGATAACAGATTTCATTGGAGGGGCTAAGGGGTTTGCCATAGGTTTGAGCCAAGTCATAGCCACCACCATAAGGGGTTAGATCATATTCTTCAAACACAGTGTCATCATGTTCTTTAGTTGAATAAGAGATTACGTATCTTGTCTCCAAAGAATTAGCAGCCTTTTCATTCTGGATAAGTTTTGGCTCACTAGAATTATGCACAGAGTAACTTAATTGTGGATGCATTTGAGTAGTGTAGTAGTAATTGTAATTATTACTCTGCTCAATTTGTTCTGAGTTGATATATCCATAGGAAGAATATGATATTGTAGATTGAATTGGAAAAGCATCATAATCGTAAGGGGAACTGAAATAAGGAGTCCAGTGGCACTCACCAGCATCACCATTGTAGCCATAGAAAGCCATCTATTGAACCTTCAAATCCTGTGAACAATTGATAGGAAGAATTTTGATACTTATTTCTGCTTTGTGTTTGATGAATGTGTTTATTGAGGTGATATAATTTCGGCCATATCACATATGCTAAATTAATATTGATATAGAAAGGAAGAACAATTGATGAATGTGTTTACTGTATAATGGTTGGTTGAGATGATGCTATAATAATGCAAGCAGATAAGAATACAGAAAAAAGAAAGTGTGTGACTGTTCTGCACTTAGTCTATGAACAAGGACAAGCACGTCAAATTCACATAATTGATACTGGACTAATATTTAGTGCTACGAAAGTGTGAAAGAGATAGTTCTGCAGGGAAAATAAAACTAGTACGGTTTAAGAGATATATACTGGCAGCAGTGTAAATTTTTTTTAAAAAACATTATTTAGTGTAATTTGACCTGTTATTGCAAGTTATTTACTCTTATAAGGTTGTAAGATCATGCTTGTTTTAATTGCCTATTGTTACATGTAACTTAACATAATGGTGGAACAGAAAAAAAATTGATGAAGCATAATGGTATAACAAAAGTATATATTGTAAGTTAAAAGAATTGAACTTCTAAGAAATTAAAGTACCGAGGGTATTCAGTAAATTTCGAACTAATCAGCTCGTTGGTATGCAACAGTTGAGACATTTGTGCAGTGGAAGCATGTGTGGACCTTATGAAATAGACGGATCAAGACTCTATAGAAACTCTGTTTTCCTGACATGAGTATATGTAACAAATTTAAGTATTTCATAATATAAGAAATTAAAAATATGCTGTCTTTTGCTAATTTTAGATATTTTAAAGAACTTTATAACGTATGAACACCTATAAAACACATGTTCAACATGAATACGTCAAGACAAATAAGTTATCCAAATGACTAGATCCATCCTGCTTGCACCCAAACTAGTGAACTGCTTTTTATTATTGATGTCCATCCTTTGCTTACGCTGCTAATAACATCGCCACGAAAAAACCAACAAGGGTTGTGGTGGAGTGGTAAATACTCCTTCATCCTTTACTAGAGTTTTCAGGTTCGAGTCCCTAGATATAAAGTAGCCTTTATTAAGGAGCGTTTTACCCCCAATGTGGGATTTCATGGCGCGAATTTGAATTTAGTCAGGCCCAAATATGAGAACCGGACACCGGGTGGGAAACCAAAAAAATATCTACATAAAAAACACTGACGAGTGTTGCCCAGCGGTTAGTGAAGCGGATGAGGACTACATGCAAATAACTCTTTTGATCATCATTTGTCAATTTTTTGGACTTTTAACTTATCATATGTACTTCTCCGTATGTGAGTAAAATGCAATCGTCTTTTGATTGTATTAAATCTGAAATTATTTCATTTGATTTGTGATATTCCTAAAATTGTCATTCTCTTTTATGTACTTCACTCCACTGAAACTTTTTTGAAAAGAAATTCCAACTGAAGTTAGTATTCACATTATCTGTTTTCAACTTCTCCAGGTTTTATTACCATTTGAATCTCAAGAAAGCTCCAGTATTCCCTCCTTATTCCTTAACCCCCAGTACCAGGTTATTCCTCACCTCCTCCCCTATCGGGACACCGGACATGCATAGCAACAAACAATTAGTTTAGAAGGAGAATTCTGGAGAGATTGAAATTAAGTACGGCAAACAAACTATAAGCTAGTTTGTGTTCTAATCAACAAAAAAGACAGTAATTTTGCCACCAGACCTAAGCCAGATAGGAAAACACCTAGCACTTTGTGTTTGTTCTAGGATTTGAATTCGGGTCTCCGGTGATTTTCATCCCATTTCATTGGCCACTAGGTCAAGGTCTGATTTCTTCTGCTAGGGGATCATACTGCATTCACAAAGGCTGTGAGAGGCAATTAGTTCAACAGGTGCAGTTCTAACCTCTTCACCCTATCGGTTGCCTTCTGTATCATAATTTTTACAACAATTATTGCACACAAAGGCACATTATATATCACACACTGACCAGATTTATTGCACAACCATAGTAGTTCCATCACTGGAATTCAATCAGTCAGTTAACCATCTAAATTCTAGAGTTCAGTATCAAAGAACAGTGCACCTTAGCTGGTCTACCTTTGAAGAAGGAATGAGTACTAGGTTTTATAGCATTTGCATAATCAACTTGTATTGACAGCAATAGAACTTCAAAGCCAGTCCACTCACCACATATGCTACACCAACCCTTGCACCATGCCCAAAATAATTTTGTGAACCAAGCAATTTAAGGGGGAATTCAAAGGAACAACATTATACTGCTCCTTTTTATCACTCCTGTCAAACATTGTGCAGTTCACTAACAAGTGACAATGCAAATAAAAAGAATTTCTTAGGGTTTCCGCATTTCCTTCCAGTTAAGTTCCTTTTCTTCAGTATTAAATAAATGAATACTATTACTCCTCATGTTAAGAAGAAAATTTCCTTCTAAGAAAGTCCATCTCCATTGTCATGCATCATCTAAATTGTAAGCGTAACAAATGTTAAGACATGAACGAACAGAAAAGCATAATGAGTCATCACATATACATTCAATTCTTTGAACATTGAATGACCTGGTCAGAATCAAAATTACATACCAACACAGCTTTCGCTCTCATTCTTGATAATGAAAGCTAGTCTAAAGGAGAGATAAAACAATAGGTGCAGTTGACCAAACTCCTAGACTAGCAGTGTATCCCCATCTAACCTTTAGGCACCAACATATCTTTGTGAAAATGCCCACCAATACGAGGCTATGAATGATATATTGGCATTTCATAATGGCAATTTGACTCTAAAATCAGATAGCAACCTGCAAGAAAGGATAGCACAATAGCAACATAATGAACTTATTTGCCTCAACCAAATAAACATACTTCCGACAGAAAATATATTTCAGTACTTTCAGCGCCTAAGAGGGATAATAAGAAGGGAACCACAACAAATGGGATAAAACTTGAGTCCTCTGTCTTCTCTAGTGGGTGTCAAGAAAGCGACTAAGGCACTTATAACGCACCGTTATAGTTTTAGGAGGAAGATTCAGGAGCTGCTTCTTGTTTTGTTCGTTCAGGGGGAGGACCATCTCTTCTTCTTACATATGCTTTACTCTTGCTTCTAGTTCGGTTATTCTGCTTGGGTTGGTAAGTAGGATACTGGCAAGGAATTATCTCTCCATTGATGTACTTATCTCCTGAAAAGAGAAAACATATACAACATATCTCAACGTAGATCACTAGTGAAATTGAACATGAAGGAAGAAAACCTCTTAAGAAAATTAACCTCCATAGTCTTTGTTCTTCACATCTATGTAAGAATCAGGCAGGACCCACAGAACTCCAGGTAGACCTACAAAATGAATATCCAAATAAACACAAAGTCAATGCCAGAACACTGGAATTTCAGCATCTCATATGGTGAAATAAGAAAAGTTTGCTCTCACCCTTAAACTTTTCTGATGTTTCTTCCGACACGGTGCACTGAAACCCAGTGTAAGTGGTAGTACTAAAGGCATACATGTTCTTCTTTGCCTCTTCCATACTGATAACAAGATTTTGATTAGTAAGATAAAAAAGAAAAAAAGTCATAAACCATTAGCAAATTTTCATCAGTACCAACTTTGCCAATATCCACGAGTCTGACACATTCTTAATCACCAAAACTTTTATAGGAGTAACCCAAACTTTCATATACCAAGTAAAGTTGATTTATTTATTAGCATAAGATTAATATTATAGCTCATAATCAAGTTGCTACTTAAACCCCCACAAAAAGGGAAAAAAGAGCAGGCTTCAAGTGCTTAGCGTGGGCTATGTTTGCTGTCAAAAATTCGGACAATCTAGGCTTTATAGATATCATCTTTTTGCTGAGTTTACAAGTAAATTATAGGTTATTTTTCTGTAACTGATTGTCTCCACAAGAACAGAATACAGAATACAGAATACTAACTAATATCAAAGCTAAAAGCTTTCACTGCCATACTCCAACAGCTGATGCTAGTATAATAGTATTCAACAAATTTAACCACAAAGTCATTGACCAATAAAAGACAAATTATTCCAAAAACACCCATAATAATTCGATATCTAATCAGAATAATTAACAAAAAAATACTTACCTGCCAAGAACAGTGGCGAGGGTGTTTAGATAAGTGTCAATCATCTGTTCTCTAGTGGGAGCAGGGTCCTTAGGGAACTCCATGACAATAAGCCAATGGTTATAGTCACAGCCAGGTAACATAATAGTCTCCCTTTCTTCACTGCTACTGCTCCTCTTAGAAGAGTATTCCCCATCTGAAATGGCTCTTACAACTGGGAGTCTTGAACTTTTTCCGAGTGGAATTGAAGAGAGAGAGTTGCTGACAAAAGGGTAGGACGAAAGTGAGAGGAGAAAAGATGGGGTTTTAGGGAGGTTTTGGAATTGAGAACTAGGGTGTAGGGTTTTGGAGAAAGGAGGAATATTGAGAGATGCCATGGGAGTAGAGATAGGAGCACTCTGTGTGTTTGTGTGTTGGTGATAAGGGGGGTTTGGATTTCAATACAAAATTTGGAATTGAGAACAGGATACTCTTCTTAGGTACCTTTTGCTCTTCAAAATATCTTTTCGCTGGAGGCCCTATTTTTTATTTTTTTATTTGTTTTTACACTTTATTCGTGGTTTTTTATGTTTGAGCAGGGGTTCTCTTTGGTCGGTTTTTTAAAAAAAGAAACCAAATCTATTAAGTCGATTTTTTAAATATTAGAATCAATCTAAACCAATTAAGTTGATTTTTTATCGATTCAATTTTTGTCGGTTTTTCGGTTTTTTCGGTTATTTATCGAGTTTTTCCTTAAATATGAGACATACACTATCAAACGCATATTTCGACGACTATATTTTCAAGATAACACTACAAATCAATGGCTCTTTGAGAAATTTATCATTTACCAAGATATATTGATGATAATTGAATAAAATAGTGATGAATAATTTAAGTACTCAATTAAAAGTTGATTTATTGTTAGCATGAAACAAATTTTTTTATACTTAGTGAAAGAAAATTACCAATCAAACTAAAATGTAAAGGCAAATAATTAGATTATTAAATAACAAAGAACTAGACTAAAAATATAAATGACTAATATATACCATAAATTTTTAGAAACTTTATATGAAAAATATACATAGATATAGGTGTAATGATAAATTTAAATAATTACTTTTATAGTCAGTTTGGTTCGATTTTTTCGATTATTTTTGTATTGAAACCAAAACCAATATTGAGAGATGCCATGGGTGGGAGTAGAGATAGGGGCACTGTGTGTGTTTGTGTGTTGGTGATACTTGGATTTCAATACAAAATTTGGAATTGAGAAAAAGATACTCTTCTTAGGGCATCTCCAACCCTCTCCCATTTTTCTATAATGGGGAAAAATTTGGGGTAATTTGGCTCCAACCCATCCCCATTTTGCCCCCATAATGAGAGATGAATAGTGTTCCCTCAAATATGGGGTTATACTATTCATCTCCTCCATTACTATTCACCTATATTTTATTATTATTTTATTATTTAATATTTTTTAATTTATCTTTTTACATATACCTAATTATGTTTATGTAATATTTTTATAATATTAATTTACATCTTAACTTTGACGTATAATTTTGATAAATTAATTTTCGTGCATGTATTGTTTTAATGTAAAATTATAAGTTAATATTATTATAAGTTATAATTGTACAAAAATATATAATCATCTCAAAAAATAAATGGTGCAAATATGAAATATTAGATGTTGCTAAAATTGAAAATACATTAAATGAAAATACATGAAAATTTACATTAAATTAAAATACATAAAAATTTAAACTACAATAAATAGTATAATAACTTAGTAGGGAGGTATGTCGTCTCCACGTACACCAAAATTATTGTAATATTGAGTAAATGACGTCGAGGATTGTTGTGGTTGTGAGTGTTGATATTGTTGACTTCTTTTATATAATATGTATTTGATTAATCTTGTATCACAATGATTTCACTTTTATTAGAATTATTAGTTAATCTATAATAACTGCGTACAAATTATATTATTTAAAATTTATGAAATTATTTAAATGGACATTATAAATTAATGAAAATAAAAGATGAAAATTGTTTAATAGAATTTAAAATAAAAATTGAAATGAAAGATAATAATAAAATATAGAAGAGATAGAAGAATATAAAATGTCGAGATCGTATGTGATAATGGAAAGAAATGCATCGGGCAGCAAAGTAACTAAATTTGAGGATCACAAATTCAAAAGAATTTTATCGACACTTTATTATCCCAACGGGAACATACAAGTCGAATCGACCAACAAAACGATTATTAAAAATCTTAAGAAGAGGTTGTCCGGTGCCAAAGGAAAGTTGAGAGAGATACTGCCCGAGGTTCTTTGGGCATACTGCACAACGTCGAAGTCTAGTACAGGAGCAACGCAGTTCTCATTAGTCTATGGCGCCGAATCTCTTATCCCGGTTGAGGTTGGAGAGCCTAGCCTGAGGTTCCGATATGAAACAGAGGAATCGAATCACGCGGCCATGAATAAGAGTCTAGAACTGTTGGTTGAATGACGCGAAGCCGCCCTCGTTCGATTGGACACACAAAAATAGCGGATCGAAAGGTACTACAATCGAAGAGTCAATCTTCGACATTTTAACATCGGGAACTTGGTGCTAAGAAAAGTCACCTTCAACACCCAAAATTCGAATGAAGAAAAACTGGGTTCGAACTGGGATGGACTATATTAGGTCCTCGGAATAATCGAAAAAGGATCCTACAAGATCGGCACGATGAGCGGCGAATAATTACCGAGCAATTGGAACGTATAGCTCCTAAAACGATACTACTGCTAAGGTATGGCCCTTCCATTTTCATTTATATTTTAAACTAACCATTACAGGTGTTCGACCAGGAACGATGATGGAATCTTAAACACGAAATTTTTAGGTCCGAAAGCACGCGTTGCACTATTTTTCCTTTAGACTGGTTTGTCCCAAATGGGTTTTCCGGTGAGGTTTTTAACGAGGCAACCATTGATCGTGCTAACTTAAAACAATTCAACAATATCCGAGGCTTTTTTATAATCGACCTCGAATATTGGGGGGCATTGTCCTCGAATGTCAACTTTGTTGCAAGGAAATTACTTCGTGACAACGGGGTCTCGATAGATAAATGTTGTAAGGGCCAAACGGTCGAATGAACCGTGCCTATATAGGTTACTCGAGCCCTGACACCAAACATGTATGTGTGTATAATCATTTGTTAGAAGAAGTATTTTTCCTTACTAATATCTCATGCCTTGGAAATTTTTTTCTACTTTACAATTCATACTCTCGGTCTATTGTTTAAACAGACTTAAGGGCCAATCATAACTAGAGTTTGAACAACTACCCTCACGCTCGGGGACTGCCGTCCAAAATATAGACAAGATAGAATTATTAAAACTTCGAGATCATAAGACCTTAAAGGCAACCCTCGATTTTATAGGCCACGACCACCCCACTCGGGGACTGACACTTTTGGCAAGCTCGAAGTGAAATGGGAAAATAAGCCCAAAAGGCAAGTCCCGAATTAAAATGGCTACGACCAAATTAACACGGTTCGGAGACGTCCGAATTTCGTAATAAAACAAGCCTTCAAATTTTTCCATAAACCGGTTAAAAAGTATACCCTCGACAAAATCATAAAGAGCTTCGATAATATCAAGACTTGAAAACTCTAATGAGTACTAAATTGTTCGAAGTCTCGAACAATTCCTCATTTCGTGCTAAGGCATTATAGATTTTACAAATACAAATGATGAAAAAAAATTCCAAGCCGAAAAGAGGGAAAAAGCCATAAACAATTCTTTTTTTACAAAGGCCATATCAGCTAAGTATAAAGGCATAAGGGCTACTTTTTCCTTTGAGTTCGAGAGACCGTCCTCGCTTAAACAAAAAACTAAGGGTTACCTCACCTCGAGGTCGAGCTAGTACTCACTTGATCGTAAAAGGCTATGCTAGTTCGGTTTTGATCGAATCGCCTAAACCTCAGACCTTAGAAATCGAGCTAGACCGTAGAAAGCCTACTAACGGAAAGCCGAGATATTCGTGACGGGGCAAGGGTCGCGGCTGAAATCTCGGCACGAATCAAATCAAGAATGGTTATTTATCCAATCATGAGATTTCCTCCTATATTTAGAATTGTATATAAGTAGAATTCCTCTACTATATACCGGAGGGGGGGAGGGGGTTCTAATCATTTGTTATCATCTAACTCTCGCATAACAAAGCAATACAATACATTTTTTCTCTCCCTTAAGCTCTCTCATTCTTCAGTTCAGTTCATATTTCTTAATTATACGCTCAGTCGGTTCGATGACGACCTAGCTCGAGGGCCAAATTGCACTTTACACTGGTTTGCTTTATTTTACAGTCAATTTCTAGTATTAATTCTCACATTTGTGCCAAATGAAATCACGTATCCTTGAAACCACTTATAAATTTAATTGTTATCTGATTTTAAGGATAAACAATAATCAACAAAGCAATGAAACAATTACATTTACTTAGTTATTCATAAGTTTTGTTGGGCATCTACAATTTAGTACTATCCTTATTTGATTTACCTTGCCAAGTTGTTCGCAAATTTAATTGGATGGACGAATCCTAATGACGTTCGTTTTGAGGAATTTACATAGAATATAACTCATTTAATACTTATTTAAGTACATTACAATTACTTTTAGAAAATTACATAAAGTACAACTTATTTTAAATTATACAACTTTTAATATCCCTAATATCTCTCTCTTAAAAATCTCTCACCTAAAAGGCTAGAAATATCCTTATATCTCTCTCTTGATATTCTCTCACCTAAAATTATCCTTATATCTCTCTCTTTAGATTCTCTCTCGTCTAAAATGTACTCATCGCCTCTTCTCCTATTATTAATATGTATCTCATGTATGCTAATAATAAATATAATATACAATATATTATGTAGTTCAAAATAACAAGTATACTTATTGATAATTCTGAAGGTTTAATTAATTAAAGAGAGTCGCCACCTAATTACTTTAACGGTGAATTAGGACACCAATTTTAACTAGTTGTGCTTAAAGTTAACTTTGTTTTATATGGTCTGCTCAGTTTTAGAAATTCTAGGTAAGGGTTTAAGTTATCTCAAAAGGAAGGGGCAAGGCACCTTTTAAGATCCATTAAAATAGTTAACCGGCCAAACTTAGGTTAATTATAACTAATAATGAAAGGAATATGTCTGGTATTGTTAAGCTTGGATTTGAAAAGAGAATGAATATTGGTGGACTTGAATTCTCTTAGAGTATTTGAAATAAAGAAAATCAATTGTGTTTGGAAACCCAAAGAATTCAATTCTGATTTTTTTTTAAAATGGAACAAAGACATTTATTTGGCCAAATCAAATCTACGTCCAAAAGAAGGAGAACAATTTTTTGTGTAAAGGAACCAATCAAAATTTAAAGAAAAAATTCAGACTTTTAACTTGGCAATTAGCTTACTGATTTCGTCCAAATACCGTCCTAAGAACTGATTATAAGACCACTTAACATCGATTATTAGTTTATTCCTAATCTAGTTCAGGTTCCTCTATCTAAAAGAGGCATTTATGTGATTAAGATAACTAGTGATTATCGGCAGTAAGAAGTAAAGATTTTACACAACAAAATACACCATGCTAATATGAATCTAAGCATATAATCTCAAATCCCACGAATAAGGTCAGATAGCGTGAATGATGAGGAAAAAGAAATAAAGTCATCATCGGCGTCCCCAAGCGTTTCGCTTGTTTTCTTGTTATCGGGTGCATTCTAAGGAAGACGGTATAGGATGTGATGACTCCATACTTGGATAGTGTTGAGTCTCTCCGGAGACTCTTCGGCTCCGGTGTGTATGACATGCAAAGAAAAAGGGAGTAAAAGATTAGAGAAATAATTCAAAAAGGGCGATACAAGTATTAAGATAAGAGTTATACCACAATTGCAATAGAGCAAGTTATTCGCATAGAATAGTTACAGCAAAGAGAAATACTTCTTAAATCAACTTTGAAAATTATTTTTACCAAACACAATCTAAATATTACCCTCTAACAGTATTAAGAAATCAGAAATAAAGACACGCACCACACCTGAAGGTGATGTGAACATGCTTCTTCTCTTGAGATCCGAATAGATAAGTAAACAAACAATCTTTTAAATGTTTCCTCTTTAAGTTATACTAACAGACTCCTATTAGTATTAATCTATTAGTATTATTTTAAAGGTAGTCTATGCATAGATTTTTATTCATTCAGAACTCATAAAGATGATATCCAAAATGCAAAAAACGTAAGGTTAATCCAATAGTTTACACTATGTCGAACCTATTTGTTTCAAGCAAGGCATTTTTTAGGATCGTTATTCTAACAAAGAGGCAGAAAGAAAGAAGACGTTATCATTTAGATAGTAAAATTGTTCTTTTATCTCAATACATCATAGGTTGTCCAACTAGAGCAGTAGTCACTTAAGAAGCATGTTTTTTATTTATTTATATAAACAAAGATTCCAGTATAGTAACACATATGTATACAACTATATTATAAGCTAAATATAAAATCTGAGATTGTTACCTTCCACAGGGCAGTGAACGGGGTTTTGAGGTCTCAGAACCACCACTCCACTAATAAAATGAGATTTAAAACTTGAATATAAATTGAATCAAAAGATACGAGTTGGGGGATTTTTGATGATTCAAGCCTGATTTTTCACTGTGTTCCCCTCTGTCGACAAAACGGAATAGAAAGGCAACGAAAGTTCGATTCTTGAGAGTTATAACAGTTAATAGTTAAAGAGTGTTGTTTGTGGTATTTCTTGTGCTCTAGAACCTCCCTTCGGCTGAGAGCCAAAGTTAGTATTTATAGAGGAAGGTTAGGGTTCTTCAAGAAATGATTTTGGGCGGTATTTCAAAAAAAAATCGACCCTTTGGAATTCGAACGTTTTGAGGACTTCACGAGATTGTGTTTTGGCTTCAAAAGATCCGTTTGAACACTGAAGATCTCTGTCATAGAGAATCAAAAATCCAAAAGTTCTTTGGACTCTTCTACTGACCAAATCGAGTTACAGATGAGAGACGGACGGAGGAGTAACGGGTTCTGAAGTGAGACAAGGAACTTACTCAAAATCGGGGAGGCAAGCTACTGCCATAGTTGAGATGAAAGTTGGAATAACGCTGGAAAGGGAAAGAGGTGAAGGGGTGACGAGCGGCGCTTGGGATATGGCAGGGTAAGGGTAAGGGTGGGCCGGGCCCGCGGGCTAAGCGGGTTTGCGGCTATGCGGGGCCGGGCCGGGCCGCGAACGGGCCCGCCGTGTGGGCCGGACCGGGCCAAACGGGTCCAACTGTCATAATTTTAAATAAAAAAAATTAAAAAATTAAAAAATAGCCAACTGCCAGATTTTTAAAATCTAGCCGTTTGAACCTTAAAATAGCCGTTTGGTATTTTAAAAAATAGCCAAATGGCCCCCAAACTTTGTTTTAACCCCATACTTTTTATAATTACACTTTTTTCCTTTTTTCAACTATAAATACCCCCTCATTCTTTCATTTTTACTCACAAAATCATCAATCTCTCTCTAATTTTCTTCTATTATTGCTTACTTTATTATTGCAAATTGTGAAAAATTGTGAAGTTGGTGAATTGAAGTATTCAAAGTCTTCAAGTCTTCAACATTATACAATTTTCAAAAAGTTGTTCGTCAATTCGGTAAACTCGTTCCTACTCTTAAGTTTTAATATTATAGTTTTGTTTGTTTAATTTATTTTCCTTATAATTAATATAGTCTTTTCTTTGAAAAACATGTTTGGTGGTAAGGGTAAGGGTAAATCTAAAATTGGTGAATCTAGTAGGCAAGCTACTACTCCTCCCCCGGCTCCCCGACGTAGATCTATTACCCGTCCTCCCCCACCTATTATTCTTGATAGTGATAACCCGTGTTTTCAATTTACTGATAGTCAGTTTATACATAATCTTACACCAAGTTCACAATTAAATGATGAATATATGAATACTCTTTATGGTAATCCAATTATCGAAAAATGATGAGGAAAATGATGATTTAGATGAAACTCAACCCGATTTAGATGATACACCTACTACTCCTCTTTTTAACCAAACTGATAATAATCCAAATGATGCCCCGGCTGACCCTCCTGTAGTAACCCCTACTTTTAATAGACAACGTGCTAAACGGAGCGAAACATCTCTTGTTTGGCATTTTTTTACTCAATTAAGAGATCAAAATAAGACTAAGTGTTAAACTTGTGGGCTGTTGATGTCTCATAAATTTAATGAGCACCGTGGCGGTACGGGTAGTTTGAGTAGACACATACTAAAGCACCCTGAAACTAAAATTAATGCTCGTGTTAGTGATGATGATGATGATGATGATGGTCACCTTACAAATCAAGATTGGGCTAATGTTAAAATTCTTCTAGATTTTTTAGAACATTTTCATGTTGCTACAAATGACTTATCTGAGCAATATTATGCTACTATTTCTAACTGTTTAGTTTATATTTCAGCACTTGCAGAATTATTTAATCAATTTTCAGAGGGTGGGGTAGTTTACCAATATGCTATTGATGATATAAAAGATAAGTTTAAAAAATATTTTTTCCCTATCCCTTCTCTTTATGCTATTGCAACCATGTTAAATCCTACAATGAAATTAGGAGGTCCTCAATATTGGTATACTCAAATTTATAATGCTTTACCTCTTCACCTGAGGAATTTGCTACACTTAAAGATGAAAAAGAANGTTTGAAGTACTATTATTATTAATTTGAAGAAACTTACTTGAATTACAATACATAAGTAATAATTATATAATATAATTTATAATAAGTGCAAGTTTGAATATCTCTTTACTATTTTTTTGTGTGTTTAAACTTGAATTACAAGACATAAGTCATAATTATATAATATACTTTACAATAAATAGCCTTAGATAATATAATATAAATACATAAAAAATAACCAACGGCTATAATTTCAAAAACTAATTATTAATTTGAAGAAACTTACTATTTTTTGTGTTTAAATATGAATTACAATATTTATATCCCAAAGATTTACAAGAAATTGCCTTACATAAAAAAAAAATAATTAAAAATAGGCGGGACCCGTTTAGGCCCGTTTGGCCCGCTTAGCCCGGCCCGCATAGCCCGAGCCCATGTGGCTTAGCCCGTGGGGCCGGTTCCACCCACATAGCCGTTTAGCCCGGACCCGCATAGCCCGGGCCCCGTTTGGCCCGGCCCACGTGGCCCGGCCCTGGCCCTGGCCCGTTAGCCAGCCTTATGCCAGGGTTGAGATTTTTGTTATGATGTAATTAGGCAAGTTGGGTCATGCCTTGGGCTGAATCTTGTTGGGCTAATTCTAAACCCAAGACTCTCTGGGTTAAGATGAAGTAATTGGTGAGGAAGACTTGGGCTTTTCTTANTGAAGAAAGAAAATGAACTTACTCAAAATCGGGGAGGCAAGCTACTGCCATAGCTGAGATGAAAGTTGGAATAACGCTAGAAAGGGAAAGAGGTGAAGGGGTGACGAGCGGCGTTGGGATTTTTGTTATGATGTAATTAGGCAAGTTGGGTCAAGCCTTGGGCTGAATCTTGTTGGGCTAATTAAAATAAATTGGTGAGGAAGACTTGGGCTTTTCTTGGCCGAATTTGGCTTGAAATAGTCATGAATTTCTTTTCTTCCTAGTACTTCTTTTGGGCATCTAAATTTATTTTAATTAGCTCTCAAATGTATTATATTAATATTAAACAAATAATAATAATAATAATAGTAGTAGTAGTAATAATAAATAATAATAATAATAATAACTAGTAGTAATAGTTTTAATAATAAAAACAAGTAAGTGAATTTTTGTTAAAAATAATAGAATGACCACTTTATATTATTAGTAATATTAGAAGCTTAAAGAAATAATTAGGAATAAAGGAGGGACAAAATTGGATGTCAACAATGTGTACATTGAGAAAAAAATCTAATATATACACTGAGAATTTTTTTTGATGTATACTACTAATAAATATCGTATCCATATATTATATATTAAAAACTTATATGATATTGGTATAGTATACAATACAATATACCTTCATTGTATAATATTACTTTAATTTATTTGATATATACTACTAATAAATATAGTATACAGTATATTATACGATATAAACTTTTATGAAAGTAGTATATATATATAACTGTATATTATTATGTATCATATATACTGCATTATTATTATTATTTATTATATATGATATACAGCATATATAATAGCTACATATATAAATAATATTGTATATATTGTATACTAACAATACTGTATAATGACGAAAGGATGAAAAAATGGAGAAAGTTTCTTCCAGAAACTATGCAACGTATTTTATGAAGTCCCTGTTTTTATGGAGGATGTAGTGTGTATGATATAGTGATCTAATGTATTTATAGTAATAATCAATAATTAATAAATTGAAGAATTTTTATGAGCTAATTATGGGATATGTTTCAACCACTACCTTTTTTAGAGATCATGTTTTATACATTTGTTGTATTACAAGTTGTAGTTTATGGAATAATTTTTGAATTCTTAGGTAATTATGAAAATCTCCCGTATGTACTTATGTTGTTTAACTATTCACAAGTTCTGCCAGACGAGCACAACTTGGTATTATATTCATTTTGTTTATTTTGTAAAACTGTTGGCAAGTTTAGCTGGATGAGAAAAGTTTTACATTAGGGGAGGAAGGAAAGGAAAAAAGAAGAGAATGATAGATGGGTTTGAACCCGGATGTCACTCGATAAGCTAACCCTCCACCTCCATTCGTTTGAGTTAGATCCCTAATCCAATCTTGATTTAGTAAGGAAAATAATAGCCTGTTTGTCCAACCTTCTAAAATCAATTTATTTTGAAAAGTGTTTTTCTCAAAAGTACTTTTAAAAAAGAAGTAGTTTGTGTTTGGTTAATTAATTTGAAAATACTTTTAAGCAGTAATTAGTGTTTGACCAGGCTTTTGAAAACTGTTTCTAAGTGTATTTTTCTCAAAAGTGCTTCTCAGAAAAGTGCTAAGCTACTTTTTTCTGCTTCTACTTCTCCTCAAAAGCATTTTTTTTCCATCCAAATGAAAAAAACTTGGCCAAACAGGCTATAAGTCCAAGGCTCGTAGACCACAAAAACGTCATGCATTGACAATGCATTAATCGAGAAAATAAGATTAGGTGAAAATCCAGCTGAATCATATCTGTGAAAGAGCCTGACATGATTCTTCAATCCTTTATACCTCAATTGACTTGTACCACCACACTTTCAGAGGGATTTATAGAATACTGTTGCTTAGTATTTCTTTAATTGCTTAACCACTTATTTTTAATCAATAGTTCAACAGAAGTTTCGTCTTGGTGTGTGGTGTGGACGAATTATTTGACATTAACAAATATACATAAGTTACATGGATCTTCTTCAATTAAATAATTGATATATAAATTCATAAATATAGAGTTGTTCAAAATTAATGTTCAAGAAACCTGCTACCTTAATATCTTGTATAAGTTGCCCATCCTAATTTTGTCTTAATAAAGCTCTTGTATTTTATCAGGAGAAATAATTCATTTAGATTACTTTAGCTTCCTTATATTAATGTCCGTGTGGGTACAATAGGTCATGAAACGTGACATAATGTATAGAATTATGAGTCATTTATGATCTTTTCCACTCTCATTATTTTTGTCCTTTTATGGCTACTAGAAACTTTGAACAAATTGATCATAAAAGACAGTTTAACTTCCCTTGGGAGTTGCTTGGCATGTAGTACTTGGAGGTGATAGCATTGACGTTCCTTTTTTTGGATAAGGGATTTGATCACCTTATTGATTGACTAAAGGCATTTATTGAAAGATTAAACATTAATATATATTCTGACTAGCTAGCTTAAATGACAAATTTTAACATATAATACTTCAGTCGGACCTGAAATTTTTGGAAAGATATTAATTTGTTATATATACTTGCCCTTTTTAACATTAATAAATAATGCATATCCTTACTTTTCCGATTCGACGGTTCGATATATGATTTATCATTTATGAACGACGTTGATAAGATCTATCCATTTAGCAGCACCTTAGGATGACATAGCCTTAAAAGTGAAGGGCGAGATTCAAACGAGGAAAGGCTTACGGTGGATACCTAGGCACCCAGAGACGAGGAAGGGCGTAGTAATCGACGAAATACTTCAGGGAGTTGAAAATACGCATAGATCCGGAGATTTCCGAATAGAGCAATCTTTCGAACTGCTGCTGAATCCATGAACAGGGAAGAGACAACCAGGCGAATTTTTCGAAATATGTATTTCTAATAAGACCTTAATTATTTGTCCAACCTTCATTCATTGTGATGATAGGGATTAAAACTCCTTTTCAAACTTTATTAATAAAGTAAGAACCAGGTCAAAACCATCTAAGAGAAGGGACAAAAGTTAAAGTAAACATGTATCATGTGTGTTTGTGACAAATACAAAACTTAATTTTGAGCTTGACAATTGTTTCGTTAATAGTACTAATGATGAGCATTGGATAAAAACAAAAAGGAAAACATTGGAGAAGGTCCAACCTTTCTCTCAACTCCATCATATTCTCATGGAACCTAAAGCAATAACGCCCTTCTGGTAAAACCTATTTTAGTCAAAACCTGTGTCCCTTTTTATCCATAAAGCAACATTGCTCCAACTTTCATTCATTATGATGTAATACGTATGCCATGGCAATGAAAAGAATAATATTGTTTTTTAAAAATACATAATTACTTTATTGGGGTTGTACCAAATTTACAGTTGCACCACTTAAAAATACGGGTATCCCCCGACCCCCTAATTTTAGTTGAACTGTAATAAATACCACTTTTTGAGATAACCATCAGTTTCAAAAAAAATTAGTGGATTATACGTACCAACCAGCTTGTGCCACGCCATTTCTTTTTCATTATTTTTATTCTTATCATTATTTTAATTTTATCTTTTTATATTTTTGCTTCTTTGTTTTTGGGACCTTCTTCTCCGACGAGCTCAGCCTCGCCGGAGATTTTCACCAGCAGAACTCCATTAAACCCACCCCACTTCCCCACGTCTTATCTTCTTCCCAAAATAAACCCATCAAAGACTCATACTTCGCAAAACTCAGTCAATACCCACCCCAAAACTCAGTCAATACCTTCACAATGGAGCTCAAATCTGAACTACGAACTCAACAACAGAGAATCAACACCCAGATATTAATGTGAACAATATAATCGCAAAATCGAAGAAACCTAGTTCCTCGTCTTCACCACAAATAAGTTTGAAATTTCTGACTAAAATTGCCTCAAATCAGTTCCAACCAATCCCCAATTGTGGATTCAACTGCGATTTATGTCTCCAGCAAGATTAGACCACACCCAATCGATTTCGAAGCCCCAATTTTGGACTTAGAGCGAAACCCTCCCAAATTTAGTACCATTGTTCGTCGGTTTAAAATCTGATAGAGTTTCTTATTATTGTTTAATCTTTTACAATTTTAATTTTTGAGATTGAAGTGAGCTCTATCATATTAAACTCCATTGTTTCAGGTGAGGAGTAAGTGAAGAAGAAGAGAGAATAAGGAAAAAGAAAAGGAAAACTTAGAAGAAAAAAAATTTAACCTGTATTTTTCGTCTCTCACTCTCCTCAAGAGAGTGTATATTCTCTATGTCACATCATCTTAAAAGGTGAAACTTTTTATATTTTGAATACATATAGGGGGGTCACGGGACATCCGTATTTTTAAGGGGTGCAACTGGAAATTTGGTACAATCAGCGGTAATTATTTATTATCCCTTTTAAAAATGTGTTGAAGGGGTTTACTATATTTAATTTTCTCGAGAAAAAGAATGAATTGTGATAGTTCCTAAGAGTCCACCAAACAATAGAGGTATCAGGTCCTCTACTAGTTCCCACAGAGTTATATGCTAGAAAGACAAGTAAAGAGATAAAGGATTTTTACGTGGAAAAATCCCACTCAAGGGGACAAAAACCACGACCTACACTTGTAGGATTTCAACTTCACTAACTTGTAATATAAACTATTACAAGCCACTTTGTAAGGCAAACTTACAAAGACTTCAACACACTAACTTGTAATACTTCTTACAAGCCACTTTGTCACTATCTAGTTACAAAGACTTTGACTCATGACTAGCTTTAGCCACACAGAAGTTTAGAGAATAAAGAGTTAAAAAGATTCCTAACTAGTTGCTTCTACAAAAGCTAGTAGGATACAATGAAAATAAAATATAAGATCACAACTCAACTAAGGACATTATCAATACTTGATGAGCACGTTGTGTAGGCCTTAGTGGAGTTGTCTTCTTGCTCTTGAAGCTCTTGAGTCTTTAATGCTTGAGAGCACTTAATGCTTGAATATTCTTAGTATTTTCTCAAGTGAAAAATCTTGTTCTTCTTGCTTCAAGATATTATCATACATTACACATTCCAAGAAGGATGTCCAATATCTTGAAGGTACAAGGCTCAACCACTAAGAAGTGACTAATGCACTGTTGCTACACTGTAGCGTGAACAGTAGCTGCCAGTCACCTTTCTGTCACAGCTTTTTTTACAGCTGTCAAGTTGACCTGTACTTTTATATGTGAGTCCGATAAGGGATCAGGTCCCTTAGCTGGTCCCTCCTCATTCAACAGTGTATAGTTCAGAATTCCTGAAGGCATAGATGACTTGTGATGCTGTTTATACATTAGGTTCTCAACCTGGTTCTTCACATAAAAGTTTGTTAGATCATCAAAACAAAATACAACTCATCAATTTCCCCCTTTTTGATGATGATAAACTTTTATAATTGGGATGTGAATGAAATAGTATGACATATGAGCTACCAGGTTCTTAGCAAGTTCCCCCTATCAATATGCTTCCCCCTTAGGCTATGCTTCCCCCTTAAACAATGCACAAACAGGTCAGTTTCCCAATTATTCCCCTTAACTTCCCCCTTTTGGCATCATAAAAAGTCATACTAAGGCAAGAAAAATTAAGGAAGTCCGTTAAAGGTAACTCGTGCCCCTTGTGTGCACACAACATGGTAGAAGACAGAACAAAAGTCAGAGAAGCATCAGATAGAACACAGAAAGACTGATCTCATTGATAGCAAAAACGAAAAACATTACAGAGGTCTTTGCTCGAAAGCAGAAGACTTCATTTGGATTTTCCAATAGAGCAATCATATGTTATCCAATCCGAAAACAACAAAATAAACAACATTAATAACTACACCCACATTATAGAAGAGAACAAAGGAAAGGGGAACCCTAGGGGGCACTAGAAGAGGGAAGGCTTAGAGGAAGAGACAGGGAGAGTGCGAAGGACCAGGTCCATGCAAGCATTCGCAAAGGACTGTTCCTGAAGAAGCTTTTCCTTTAGATTTTCTACTTGAAGTTTCAGTGCATCATTCTCTTGGGTCAGGCGAGCCACTTATGCATCAGATGAACTACCGGAACCGGGTCCCTTATCAGATTGGCCTGACGCCTCCATAATGGCAATTTGTGCCTTGAGCCTCTTGATGGTGTCCTGGGCAACATTCTGGGCATTGATCATTTGAGAGATTGTAGAGTTGCTGCCCCCAGCCTTCTCGATGCATTCACACTCTTCAAGAGTGGTCTTGGTAAAACTTTGTTTGTGGGTTCCTACACGAGGGTTGTTGAGAGGTACCTTAAAGTGCTCAAAGATACTTGTAAGCAAGAAACCGTAGGGAAGACCATGGTTACCATCTTTGAGGGAGACCACCTTGTTCATGTGGTTGATCATAAGAGTGGGCAGGTTCACAAGCGTAAAGTTGTCAAGTGCCTTCATCAGAATAAGGTCGGCCCTAGATGCAACAGATCGTCTTTCAGCCCTGGGGAGAAAAACTTTATTTACCAACTCGAAGAGAAGTTGATAAATGGGCAACATAGCCTTCTTATGTACCCGTTCCCCATACTGCACAGACCCAAATTTGACGATGATTTTCCGAAATGTGTTGCTGCATGCATCCTTGACTGGATCTACTGAAGATAAACCCTCTGACGGAACGCCTAGAATTTCTTCCAAGAGGGCATCATCAAACACGATGTCCACATTTCCTACTAATATGAAGTTATGAGAAGAAGGGGAAACGGGTCCAAATGGCGGTTCTTGAGAAGTGGGAAAACGTGTAGGGGAGTTAAAATATGGAAAGACGGACGTGATTGATGTGTTGCTGAAAAGGTGGAGAGAGAGAGAGAGAGAATAGTGGCAACAGTAATTAATGTAGTCACTTTTCAGGATATATATATATATATATATATATATATATATATATATATATATATATATAGAGAGAGAGAGAGAGAGAGAGAGAGAGAGAGAGAGAGAACATATAACTACTAACCTGGCGTACAGGAACCAGGTCCCATACCTTTTTTGTTTTGTTTTGAAAAGAGACATCTCAGTCTTTGCATGGTCTATAGAGCCACTTCATTAAATTCTGTAATCACCATGCGTGTCTACCTGTAGCGGTATTGAAGTGAGTTAGACTTTATTAGGAAAACACCTTAGCATCTAGGAGAACCAGGTCCCTAATTGGGTCTCAACATACCCAGAGCCAGTGTGTTCTTCTCAAAGTGTTCTCTTCCGAGTGCCTTTGTGAAGATGTCTGCAATTTGATCTTCAGTGCAACAAAACCTCATGCTGATGTGTCCCTTTTCAACATTGTCTCTGAGAAAATGATGTCTCACATCAATGTGCTTGGTTCTCTTGTGTTGAACTGAATTTTTTGCCATATTGAGTGCACTGGTGTTGTCACATAGAAGTGGAATGCTGTCAATGAAAACACCAAAATCCTCCAATTGTTGCTTGATCCATAACACCTGATCACAACAAGAGGCAGCTGCAACATATTCAGCTTCTGCTGTGGACAATGCCACCGAGTTCTTCTTTCTTGTGCCCCATGAGATTAGGCATGATCCAAGAAAATGAGTCATCCCTGAAGTGCTTTTCCTGTCCACCAAATAACCTGCATAGTCAGCGTCAGCATAACCAACAAAATTAAAGTTGTCACCTGAAGGATAGTAAAGGATCAGGTCCTGTGTGCCTTTGAGGTAGCGCAGGATCCTCTTAGCTGCTTTCAGATGAGACTCCTTGGGACTGGATTGAAATCTTGCACATAGTCCCACACTGAAGACTATATCTGGTCTGCTAGTTGTGAGATAGATAAGTGATCCAATGATCCCTCTATACATGGTTTGATTCACAGGAGTGCCAGCATCATCAATGTCAAGTTTGGTGGCCACTGCAATGGGTGTGTCAATCACCTTGGAATCCTCCATATCGAACCTTTTTAGCAGTTCCTTGATGTATTTCTGTTGGCTGATGCAAGTTCCCTTGATAGACTTTTTGACTTGAAGACCCAGGAAGAAGTTCAGGTCCCCCATCATTCTCATTTCAAACTCACTTCCCATAAGCGTTGCAAACTCTTTACACAGAGAATATGATGTAGCACCAAGAATAATGTCATCAACATATACGTGGACTATGAGAAGATTCCTTCCTCGTTTCTTCATAAAAAGAGTGTTGTCTATCTTCCCCCTAGTAAAACTTGACAACCTTTCATACCACGCTCTAGGGGCGTGCTTCAATCCATACAGGGCCTTATCTAGCTTGAACACATGTTCTGGGTGAGCATGGATTTCAAACCCCGGGGGTTGCTTGACATACACTTCTTCCTTGAGATAACCATTTAAGAATGCACTTTTCACATCCATTTTGGAACAAGGTGAATTCCATATGAGATGCAAAGGCAATAAGAATTCGAATGGCTTCCATGCGAGCAACTGGAGCAAATGTTTCATCATAATCAATCCCTTCTTCTTGATTGTAGCCTTGAACCACCAGCCTTACTTTGTTTCTAGTGGTCTTCCCATTTTCATCCAGCTTGTTCCTGAACACCCACCTGGTTCCTATGATGGTTCTGTCAAAGGGTCGAGTTACCAGATGTCATACCTTGTTTCTTTCAAATTGATGAAGCTCCTCTTGCATAGCAACAATCCAATCAGCATCCTTTAGAGCTTCCTTGATGTTCTTGGGTTCAATTTGGGACAGAAAGGCTAAAAAGGCTAAGGAATTTCTAGTTTTCGATCTGGTTTGAATTCCGGAATCAAGAGGGGAGATTATGTTGTCGAGAGGGTGAGAGCTCTTATGCTTCCAGTTTTGAACTTGAAACTGATTGGTAGATGAACTTGGTATATTGGTTGAGATTCTTTGTGAATCTTGTGCTGCTGTGTGAGGAGTGCTTTCCACAACATCTCCAACTCTTTCCTCAATTTCTGTAGGAGAGATAAGAGTACCAGGATCCTCCTGAGGTTCTGAGAAGGATGTTGAGTTTCCTTCCATTGTCTCCTTTGCTTGACTCATCATATCTGCCTTGCCATTTGACACATCACTGATCTCTCCTGGAACCAAGTGTGGTTCGTTGTCTTGATCATCCCCATTGTTGTCCTTGTTCGAGAGGGGAGTTTCATTGAAGAGTACATGAAAACTCTCTTCCACACATTGAGTCCTTTAATTATATACTTTGTATGCCTTACTTTGGGAGGAGTAACCCAGAAAGATTCCTTCATCACTCTTGGCATCAAACTTTCCCAGCTAATCCTTCCCGTTGTTCAAAACGTAGCATTTGAACCCAAAAGCCCTTAGATAAGTTACCTTGGGCTTTCTTCCATTGAGCAGTTCATATGGGGTCTTGTTCAGAAAAGACCTGATCATGCACCTGTTCACCAAGTAGCAAGCAATATTGATTGCCTCAGCCCAGAAGTTTTTTGCAATCCCACTGTCTATGAGCATTGTTCGAGCCATTTCCTCCAAAGTCCTATTTTTTCGTTCCACGACACCATTTTGCTGAGGAGTCCTTGGAGCTGAAAATTGTGTGTGATTCCATATTCATTACAGAATTCATCAAATCTTGCATTGCCAAACTCTGTTCCATGATCATACCTGATGCATGCCACATTCATGTTCATCTTCAGTTGAATTTGCTTGACAAAGGCTGCAAATACCTCAAATGTTTCATCTTTTGATCGAAGGAATAATGTCCACGTGAATCTAGAGTAGTCATCCACAATCACAAAAATGTATTTCTTTCTACCCCTACTTGCAATTCTCATTGGTCCACATAGATCCATGTGGAAGAGTTCAAGAGGCCTGGATATGCTGACATCCTTCTTTGATTTAAAGGATGACCTTACATGTTTCCCTCTTGCACATGCATCACATACTTTGTGGTCTTTGAATTTTGATGTTGGCAGACCACGAACCAGGTCCCTCTTTATCAACTTGTTTAAAAGAGAGAAAATGGCATGCCCTAGTCTTCTGTGCCAAAGCTCAGCATCATCTTCAACTGCCTTTAGGCAATTCACCTCACCTGCTTCCAGAGATTTGAAATCAGCAACATAGATATTTTTGTACCTCATGGCTATCAGCACCACCTCTCCAGTTACTAGACTAGTAACAATGCATGTTTTTGACAAAAATTCCACTTTATTTCCTTTATCACATATTTGTGAAACACTCAAAAGACTGTATTTTAAGCCATTCACATAGTAAACGTTTTCAATTGAGTGTTCCAGTGATCTTCCAGCTCTTCCAACACCAAGGATGTATCCTTTCTTTCCATTTCCAAAGGACACATCCCCTCCTTGCAGGGCCTTCAATGAGAGAAAATCCATAGTATTTCCAGTCATATGCTTTGAGCATCCACTGTCCATAATCCACTGTAGTCCACTTTCCCTCACTGATCCCTGCACATGCAAGTTAATGGTTAGATTTAGGAACCCAGACAAGTTTGGGTCCCTTGTAATTTGGAAATGGGTGAATGAGAACTCTTCTAGTCCATGCTGGCAGGATTTTGTGTTTCTTGCTGGGACCTGGTCCCTGCTCCGGTTTTCTCCTGCCTGCAAACATTTTGTTTTTCTGGACTGACTGGTCCCTGCCTAGACAGCTTTCTTTAAAGTGTCTATTGTTCCCACAATGGGTACAAAGCCAATTGTCAGGGACTGTGACATATTTGTTGTGTGGATCTTGGAAATGATCGACTCAAATAGATGCTCATCATAAGCTTTTTTTTCCTCCTCTTCGTGTTCTATTGATCAGAAGCATCCAGCAGCGCCACGCTAGTAGAAAGAGTGTTGCTACTAAGCTAAGCTGCTGTTGGGGAACTCGGTATAAGCGATTTTCCGCTTCCGCCTTTCTAGGCTTCACAATATCTCCCCCTTTCCTTTTCCAATTCCTTCTTTTCGTTCTACTTAGGTGGAGCAATCCGAACTCTCGACAGAATATAAAAGAGGACCACAGGCCTGTGTAAACACCTCAACGAACTCATGTGGACACTCCTCAGCCCGAGGACAATCTCTCAAATACACATGTTGATGTTGTTGACCCGTTTTTCTTTTCTTTGCTGATTCCTCTCAATGAAATTTTCCATGTTGCACTAAGTTACTTACGGATGTATGCATGCGGTCCGGGAACACTTTGGGGTGAACACCCATCCGAACAAGTAGGGTCAATAGTTCAGCATTTAGGCCGTAACATTTAGCAACAAATAAATATTTAACCCAACAAGTGCTCTCCGAACCAAGCTAGATAGTCTCCTATCACTAGGCTCACCAACCAACCTGGACTTTTTTATATTATTCCTACCGGATATCAAAACAAACCATAAGGATTGTTTCCAGCCATGAGTTCCTCTATGACATAAGCGCTCTTGGGTGGGGTGGGACATTCCATCAAATCTTAGAGAAGGGGCCAAATCTCGTATTTGATGGTCGGCGTGGCGATAGGCTTCGTTTCTATGACTGCCTTCCCAGCCATTGAAAGACTGATTGAGAACGGTAAGGGGCGCACAAACAAAGAATGTCATTGTGCGGGGATGCGATTCGCCAAGATGGGGCAAAGAAAGCCGTCCGACCCTACCGAAGTACCAAAGGCTTTCGAGGCTTACACCTCCCTTTGTAGGACCTAAAAAAAGGCTTTCAGTAGCGCCCTTAGAATCTAATTTGAAGCGCCAGTAGTTGTAGCTGTGGCCACACCAACCCTTTCGTTCTTATCGCTCCGGATTCCGATCTATATGACCTCCGGGCGGTACAAAGTAAACCTCTTCCGTAGAAGCAGGTAGTAACCTAACCTTTAAGAATTTGTTCAAGGGGGGACCCTCTGATCTATCAATGGAAATATCTTCATGTGTGGCGTGATAAGGAATCCGAGAAAATATCGATTGAGACTCCCTCCACGGTCCCACGAAGATCTCTACGTACTTGTCCAGGACAAGTGAGATCTTCGGTCTGCGTGCCTGGAAGCAGCTCAAACAAAGAAGAGTCTGGTCCAGTCTGAATTCAGGCACGGCCCGCCCGTCTGCTGCTGGGTCCAGAAATGGCGTCGGGCGAGGGCACCGCTATGCCCCTTAATGAATCGAATGGTCCTTCGACCTTCGTTTGATTCCGATGGCCGGCATAGATCTCATGAGACCCGCCCACTATTACTACGAAAAAAGCCCTGCCCTTTCCTTCGCTACTAGGAAAGTAAGCAACTTCTATTAGCGCCGGACCTTGAGTCGAATTGATCGTGTCATGTGCAACGTCCATCAATGATGGTTCATTAATGTCCATTGATTTAGACTCCTTCCCCCTTCTCAACGTAGAAAAAGATCGAGAGGGGCCCGAAAGCCCCCAAAGAACGGAAACGAAATTCGATTCACTCCCCATTCTCTCTTAAATAAATAAAGCTCGCCCTGGGCCGGGTCTTTACCTGTTGTTCTGTTCCCGCCACGAGAAAGACGCACAGAAGAGGTATTCCCAGCGCACGGAGGATCCGTTTAGAGTTTGTCTCGGTAGGGAACTGTACGATCTTTTCCCCTATTGTATTGAATCAATAAAAAAAAGAGGTCAGTGCTACGGGCCCCTATTGTTTGATCCAATATTGACCGGGGACGAACCCCCATTTCCATAGATCCTTGGTTTGACCTCCCGTAGTGGTCCTTGCTTTTAAGAAAGCGGAGCGGGGCCAATTTCTCGTACTTTCTCAGTGTGCCCCCCTTTCTTCGAGTGCCCCGCCCGGTTCACTGGGCTGTTGGCTTACCAAGCACTTGCCCGCTGCTCCTGCCGCCCGCTTGGCGGGCGGAGCGCTCGTTATCCTGACCTTTCTCTCTGCTGGGGGCCTCCCATTGCTATATCCATAAGCTATGGCAGCTCCAGCTCGCAACCACAGGGGCCCGCCCCGCGAGGCCAGAGTGGGCTCAGTGGTCAACCTCCATTCGAATTATGTTAGGGGGTCTTTCGCTTTTGCCAGATCTAGAGAGATACTACAAGT